>JANPWX010019020.1:0-19927 GCA_024734555.1 Trochalopteron elliotii
ACTCATACTAAACTTATAATAAAACAAAATCCTGCAACCCCACACCTTATATTTTTAATACAATGTTATTATTCATATAACACACACACTTTGCGAAAAGCCAACTTTATAATATATATCTATAACAATTTGTTTGTTTGTTTGTTTGTTTGTTTTTATGAGGGCACTCACGCTTATAATGTCCTTCCTTCCCACAAAAGAAACAGACATTTTTAGGGTGTTCTTGAGGTTTTGTTCGTATTAGGGCTCTGTTTCTTTCTTTGTCTTTGTCTCTAAGACCTGAATCTCTGAGGAGTGGGAGGTTGCCGGCAGCGTCTGGGGCCGCTCCATGGTTAGAGTCGTCCAGCGGAAGCCAGGTGACCCGCGGAGCACCCAGTGGCATAGACCCCGCATTCAGGCCAGACGGGATTCCCAGTGGAGTCCGCAAAGCCGCCGGGGCCTCTCCCACGGCAAAGCTGAGACAGCTTTCTCTGTCGGCAGCCCCACGGCTGTAACATGAGCAGGCGGGGGAGACAGGGCTGGGGGGAGGTCTAGCATGAACGCTGCAGAAGGGATGGGTGCCTGCTTCGGGACGGGAGGCAGCAGTGCGGGGAAAGTGGCTGAGGGTGGAGTGGCTGGAGCAAACGGGACCCCAGCCGCGGGTGTACAGTAAAAGGTACCTATATTACAGCTAGCAAAGAAATAGTATAGATTAGGAGTCAATGTTAATTTACCACGAAATTGGTGATGGACTACACATAGAATCCTTTCACTCAATTCCCAGGAAAGTATCAGTAGAATTTGCATCCAAACTCCGGGGAGAAGTCCTACGTGTTTCCAAGGTGTGTGTAGGAGACTTCTGCCTCCATGAAAGTTCGTGTAGCTTTTATAGGTTGTGAAGCATCTGTCAGTCAGAAATTCCAGCAGCTTATCTCCCTACATCCTGCTCTCAAGGCGAGTTGTTTATTGTCTCTCTGGTGTCAGAGATAACTCCTTACTGGACAGGCCTGGGTTATCTCACCAATTCATGTGAGGGGGAGGAATGTCCAGAGCTATCTAACCAGCTGATGGACAGAACAGATAAGCTCTTCTGTGGTAGGGGGGAAGTCCTGCCACAGTCTTACAGCATGTTCAAGCTTTCTCTCATGCTCTTGCATTTCTTGCTTTCTAGCTCTTTCCCTTTCAAATATTTGTTCTTCCTCTTGGCTCTCATACTCTTGCTCTTAATTACTTTCTTGTGCTCTCACTAACTTCTGCCCAGTTTCTGGCACTCACTTTCATGCTTTACCCCCTTCTTGCTCGATTTCTCATGCTGTTGTGACCAGTACCCTCTACTCCTGACCCCTGGTAATATGGTTATAGAATCATAGAATCATAAAGGTTGGAAAAGACCTCCAAGATCATCAAGTCCAACCTTTGAACAAATATGACCATGCCCACTAAACCATATTGCAAAGGATGATGTCTATTCATTTTCTGAACACTTCCAGGGATGGTGACTCCACCACTTCCCCAGGGAGCCTATTCCAATGCTTGACCACTCTTTCAGTAAAGAAATTTTTTCCTAACATCCCACCTGAACCTCCCCTGGCACAACTTGAAGCCATTTCCCCTTGTCCTATTGCTGGTTGTTACCTGGGAGAAGAGGCCGATCCCCACCTCACCACAACCTCCTTTCAAGTAGTTGCACAGGGCAATAAGATCTCCTCTGAGCCCTATTTTATCCAGATTGAACAACCCCAGCTCCCTCAGCCGCTCCTCATAAGGCTTGTGATCCAGACTCTTCACCAGCTTTGTTGCCCCTAATAACCAAATGGGCTACATCCCTCCTTTCCACTGCAAACAAATTGTTCTAAAATAAACCCGTCATTTGTATATAGACCAGTCATTCAGTGCCATTTCACTCTAATCCACCCCAAGGGATCTATTAACAAGAACCTCAGTTACCCTGCCTCGGGGCAGTTTGTAACAACAGTGAGACCAGTGACCTCCTGGTGGCCAGGGACACCTCCACCATCGTCTGCTTCCTCCAAGGATTGAGGAAGTGACTTATATTCTTTCATGTCTTTTTGAGTCTAGATTATGATTGTTATTTTGATACAGCAAGCCAAGTATTAAGATTTGACCTGATCTGCAGAGGGTCCAGGTGATCAGAAACCATAAGCTAAACAGTGCTATAAAATTCTGTGCTACACTACTTATAAAATTGTGCTACACTTATTCTGCTTGTAGAAATCCTGTGCTATTCTTAATATAAAATCTATGCTATGCTAATCATAACATCCTGTTATTAAAAAAAAAAGCTGTCATTGTAACAACACAGTGCTGTTATCATCCTGCCAAGGATGCCTAAAATAATCTGTCTGTCCCCCTTAGTGTTGGGTAATAGTTGGTTAAATTGAAATAATTTTATTATTCAGTATAAGGATACCACTCCAAACCATAAAGATAAATATTTATTATAAGCATGGAACAGACAGAGCTTAAGTGACTTTGTTCAAGATCACAATGTATCTATCCATAGGATGCATTCTCTATTACTTTTAATTTTCTGTGTTTTTATGTGTTTATAAATTATTTGCAAACATCTAGCATACTCTGGTCAGTATACTAACACCATCACTTCAATGTTCTATACTACCCATAAAACTATAACCTGTTACCTGGATGATAGCAAAGCATTAGGGTTGACCATATGAAAACCATGCTAACATTCTTTGAATCAAAATTTTTATATTTTCCTTCTGAAGAAAATGAACTGCTCTACTGTGCAGTTCCTGGTGCAGATTGTCTGATACAGGTTAGCAGGTGGCCAGAGTCTAATAAGCCACGTGCTAATGTATCAATCTCTGAGGGTCCAGCCTTTGCAGAGAAGTGGCTAAAATTAATTTCAGTGAGACTGCTCTTCAGAGGTGTTTTGTAAAGCAAAAGGTTTAATAAAGAAAAATTACAAAATAACAAACGTTACAGAAAACAAATGATAAGCTGAGCACAGGTGTCTGAGAAACCTCTGACACCTTGCTAAGATGTTGCAGAATTCCTCAGGGAAGGTGGACATGATGTATACCTAGGCCTTGAACTACCCGAGCTGAGGCCTTCACAAAGGCCTAACTGAGGCCTTGAAGCCTGTGACGCAGTTAATAATACTTAGCCGAGTGTTGCGCAGTTAGAAATTAGTAGTTAAGGTGTCAGGGAAAGATAATAAGGTTGTGAAGGTCATTGAATAGAATTGTTAGTAGGCATGTGATAGCCACCTTAAGAGTAAGTAAAATAAAGTGTTTTCATACTTCTCTCTGCTGTATGCCAATGAAAAAGCCACTGAAAATGTAAACTATATAGAAATGTATATAAGCAGCCATCTTAGCCGAAATAAAGCAGAACGTAGCACTTAACCACATTGGCTCGATCTGCGTTCTCTGTACGTCCAACTCCTTTTTATCTCAGGTAACCCTGCATCACTAAGACACTCCAAAAAGCCTTTCACTTCTTTTGGGTTCCTTCCTAAATACTGAATGTCCTAGGAGGGACAATCTGGCTTGCAGCCAATAGAGAGAGATACAGGGTTTGAAGAACAGTGACAAGATCCAATAGATGCTTCTCTCTTGGCCCTGAGCCAATGACAATGAGAAGGGCACAGAACTTTCTAGTTAAACTTCTTAAAATATCTAAAGGTAAACTGAAACTCTTTCCCTATTTGGAAGCACCTGCTGAGTGTGGGAAATGCACTCCTACATCTCACCCATTTAAACTATATTATAAAAAAGAAAAAAAGAAAAATAGTTACTTTGAAAAATTCTCACATTTGTTGATAATTATAATTATGTTAATAACTTATTGTTTAATAATTTGGTTTTATAACTCAATTGAGGTATTATGGATTAAATAGTTTCGAATTTGGTACTTTCTTCTCTTTTTTAGTCAATTATTTCAATTATTAATTTTTTAGGATTAATATTTAGTCTCTAATTGATTATGAATTTTATTTTACTTTTGGGGAGATTTTTTCAAGTGAACTATATTCTTTTGTCTGCACTGGATTTTGGTTAATGAAATTTGTAAACTCTTAACATACAGTTTTAGAACAAGATGATAACATTAATATGATAGTAATAACTTATAAAACCTTTTTAGTACAAAGAATACTCTTTAACTAGTCAAAACTTTACAAAAGCTCAGTCTCTGCTTTGGAAATGCTCTAATTCTATACTGCTAGGTTGTGTTAAAGTGTAGAAGTCTTTTTTGGAGACATGGTTTAGCTGTCACTCAGTGTTTTCTGCATGGTCTTTTTTTGGTGTTTTCTGCAGTTCTCTCTTTCTTCTGTAGTTGTGATTTGACTTCTTTTGCAGGAGCTTAGTCTGTACTTGTGGAGACAAACAAAACTCTCTCTCTGCCATAAAAGGGCAGATTCTAAAATTGTCTTATTTCTGGATTTTTATGAATATGAGAAATTACAAAACATATATATATCTTTATTTAACCTTCCTGTAGTAGTACTGACTCCCCCATTTTTATTCTTTATGGAATGTGTTTCTACAATAGCTTGGTCTTTGAATGAAGCAGCTATATTGTGTGGTAAATTTGATATTTGATATGCCGAAAAAATTGTGTAATTTTGAAAACTACGTTTAAGAATGAGAAGTACTTACAAGAAATGTTTTAAAAATATGTTTGGTCTTTTTTTTTTATGTGCTGAGGTAGAACTTAATTTAAAAAGCATGTAATTAGACAAATGAATTTGACTATTGTGTTACATCTGCTTGCTTTTAATATTGGAGATTAACTTTTGCTGCTATTGATGGTGCAGCTAATTTTTGATCGTTTGGGCATAGTTGCTTTTGCCTGATTTAGAGATATGTGAGATACTTTTCACAAGTGTTTATGTAAAAGTTTGTTATTACATTGCTATTTGATATGAAATTTAGGCATTTAGTGTATGATTTAATATCTGTGACAAAACACGGCTGCTGTTGAGAAAAAGAAAAAAGATTAGTATTTTTTACAATTAATTAGAATTTTTTCTTGAAATTTCTTCTTTCTTCCTACAATTGTCATTTCTCCAACGGACACAGAAACATCATGCCATAGCATCTGCTTCTTGACTGATTGTCTATGCAAGATCTCATTTTCTAAAAATCAAGAGAAATCACACGCCTTGCTTTCAGAAATACAGTCACTGAAGGTACACTGATTGCATCAACATGTCTTCTGCCTCCCAACACACAAAGAACAATCAACGCCATCTGCTTGCAAGGAGAGTAATCTTTTGAGCAAATACCACTCTAAATGCAGTATTATTGAGAATTACCAAGCAAAACTTTTGTCAAATGCTGGTATGGGTATGTTTGGAAAAGGAAGAAAATCAATTCCGCAAGTATTACTGAGCTGAAAAGCCTCTTTGGTGTTAAATTAACTAAATGGTAGCATTGTGTTTTGAATGCCTTGGAAAGAATCAACTGCAAAAGAGTCCACTTTCACATCTGTAGTGGTTTCACATTCACTGAATTTCTCTTTTGCCAAATTTAGTGTGGTGGTTTGAGTATCTGCTCTCTTTTACCTCTGGGAGAGAGGATTTGGGAGAAAAAGGCAAAAGCAGGCTCAACTTAGAAGTAAACAGATAGATTTGATTAACACACACTAAGGAGGAAAAAAATAAGAAAAGGCAAAAAAACAAATGAAATTTCTAAACCAACCTTTTCTCCCACCACAAACTGTTCATTTTCTACAAACAATGTAAAGAGGCAAAACTCAGAACTCCAGGTCAGTACCACTTATAAAAGTCTTTCATTCAGTCTTTGAGAGAGAGAAGTCTCTCCTGTTGTTTGGTAACTTTTCACAAGAGAAACAGCCTGCTTGTGGCTTCTAACTCACACAAAAGCAGCCCGCCCAGGGAACTTTTGCAGTTGTGGAACTTCCCATATCACGTAGCCTTTCCCGTGACTACGTATGGGCTGTAGACTCACAAATATTGGGGTATCACCTTTTAAAGATAAACAACTTAAAAGGCAAAGGATTCTTCAACTCAGGGAACAGAGATCTTCTCACTTCTTTTGCTGGCACAGGGGGCTCCTTCTCATCTCTCTCTGTTCAAACCTCTTATGGGGTCACCAAATCTCAACTTCTAATTCAATATTCACTCAGTAAATCACAGATACCTTTGCTCAAAAAATCCACAAATCATCTCCCCAATTCATATTGTCCACGATTTAAAGGATTATTCTAGCATATTCATATTACAGTCTGTTACCATAACTCATAGGAGATTTTTCAGCTTAGAACCAAGGCAACTTGTCATCTTTTCCACCTAAGAGGTCACTCTTCCTTTACTGACTCTGAGATCTTCATATTGTCCCTTTACATGTCTCCAATTTGGCTGTCTCTCTCACTAAGGAAAAAGTTAGGGCTTTGGAAGTTTCATCTGTGCCAAGAAAGAGTTAAATTTTGCCCAGGTCCTCTTCTCTCCCAGCTGCGGCTGACTTCAAGGCCGTGCCAGCCGTGCCAATGGGGAAAGGGGAGGAGAAACTCAGCCGAGAGATTGGAGCAGCTCAGGCAGTCAGGGATCTCAGCAGCCAGGATCACAGGGGGCCTCCTGCCCACCCCCGGTCTCATGGGGGGAGAAAAGGAACATCTCTCCCAGCCCTGGCCAGCTCAGGGGTCATCTTTAAAAGTTCACTAGATGTTAAACTGCAGCCTCCACCCGCACCCCCAGCAGCCGATGGGGGGCCCGGAGGCATGGCCAGACCAGGGCTGGCTCCCCCCCACCATGGGGGGGAGCAGCGGGCCTGGCCAGCCTGGGCCTCCCCTCAGAGCTGTGTTACCTTCTCCTCCGGCCGGGGAAAAAAAAAAAGGAGGGGCTGGCTTGAGCACACTCAGCTTTATATGGTATTACCAAAAGTCGCCTTCAACTCTCTTAGTGGTCAAACCACTTGCCAATAGAAAGAACTGCCCCCTGATAGGTCCCTGTCCTTTCTGAAACAAACTGCCAGGTCCTGGCAGGGCAATATTCCACTAACCAAAAAACCAAACTGTGTTAACCTATGGCAACATCAAAGTTTGAACAGGCAATTTTAAAAGCTCATTAGTCTGACGGTGTATGATGATTTCCTGAAAAGATGAATGAATAAAAATAATAATAAAAAAAAGGCACAAATATTTGATCTGAAATCTTACTCTTCTATTTCAGATAATGTTGCATGTCTACAATTATGGACTGTGGGAAGATTTTCAGGCTATTATCCAATGCATCCTTCAAAATACAGGCTAACATAACAGATCACCTTTAACTCAAGGAATTCGAACAACAGGTAACTTCTTTCTGAAACCCAGGAAAGAGAGAACTTGTTTTTTATGAGAAGACCATTACTTCATGTAAATAATTTCCAATGTAATTTCCCACATATGGTACTGGAGACTCAGAAATATGCAGCCTAGCCCCAGGTCGACAAAGGAAAATATTTTGGATAATTCTCAGGGCAAGTCAATTAAAATAAGTGACTACAAAGCTGATAGGTTTAGGTTACTCAATAACAACAGTAA
The DNA here is from genome assembly GCA_024734555.1 of Trochalopteron elliotii. Lineage (NCBI taxonomy): Eukaryota > Metazoa > Chordata > Aves > Passeriformes > Leiothrichidae > Trochalopteron > Trochalopteron elliotii. The sequence continues at coordinate 7,513 of JANPWX010019020.1, forward strand.
ATGTGTCTGACTGAAAGAAAAGGAAGACAGATTAATATTATCCCTTAGTAACTACCAGAAGCAAGCCTGAAGCAGCAAATGGACGGTGCACTTGCCAAACAGCACCTGCAATACTGTAAACTCCACATTCTCCTACCACATCCCCACTGCAAACCCAGCAGTTGGTATGCCATGTTTTATAATCACATTTAAGCTTCCCCCTTATTACCAGGGTTGGCCTGAGATAAAAAGGAAGTCGGAGTATAGAGAGAACGCAGATCAAGCCTATATGGTTAACAGCTACGTTCTGCTTTATTTCAGCTAAGATGGCTACTTATATGCATTTCTATATAGTTTACAATCACAGCAGCTTTTCATTGGCACACAGCAGAGAGAAGTATGAAAACACACTTTATTTTACTTACTCTTAAGGTGGCTAACACGTGCTTACTAACAAGTCTATTCAGTGACCTTCACAACCTTATTATCTTTCCCAGACACCTTAACTACTAATTTCTAACTGCGCCACACTTGGCTAAGAATTTCTAGCTGCGTCACAGGCTTCAAGGCCTCAGTTAGGCCTTTGTGAAGGCCTCAGCTCGGGTAGTTCAAGGCCTAGGTAGACATCATGTCCACCTTCCCTGAGGAATTCCACAACAATTCCCCCTTTTTCTTTTTGACCTACCCAGATTGACTCAGAGGCCGGATTAACTGTTTTTCGCACACATCTAAACACACAAGGTATAACTATTAATATAACTATAATAATAATAAAGAAAATTATTCCGAAATGGATCAGATCTTTGATCCAACCAGCAAACCCAAGTGAACTGAACCACTTGTCGAAAGGAGTATCAACAGTCACAATCTTTCCCATATTATTTCTCAGTTGTGCGAGTTGCTTATAGATTGACTGCGAGTGATCAGATAAGTTCATGCAGCACATGCCTTCTAATTCTTCACATCCATGCCCTTGGGCAAGGAGGAGGAAGTCAATGGCAGCTCTGTTTTGAAGGACTGCATGGCGGACAGTACCTACATCTGCAGCAAGTTCACTCAGCATGTTAGACGTTATGTTAATTTGTTTTGATGTCCAACAAGCTAAGGTTCGTAACTGAGTAAGAGCTTGTGCTGATGTGACTCCTGGGGCAAAGATTGAGGCTACAATTACTGTTGGACTTTGCCACAAATCAACTAAATCTGTACAATGGGAATCCAAATGAAGAGCACTGCGTTTAGATCGTCAAGGTGTTTGTGAGAATTTTGTGATTTGATGAATGGAGGGAGCAAACAAAGTTAATTTTCCAAAGTAGCATGGACCTCCTGCTGCTCTTTGAGGCACTGCTGACCAGGCTCGATCCCCACAGATGAGGAAAACACCTGGTGGTAGTTGTCTTGTGGCATCTTGTGCTGGCGCTACAAGCTGTGTCCAATTGTTGCAGTACTCTGTGTTACTATAATACAATGGGGATTTAGGAAACAACCAAGTGTTGCCAGCTTTGGATTGTCTCACATGGCCAAATGTTAAACAATAATTACCTGGTACAGAACCAAGGAGATCAAACTCCTGCAGTTCAGTACCCTTGACTTTAAGATTCTGAGCAATGGCAACAGCTTGGGCTCCTAAATAATTTTTTGGAATTTTATGAGTTTCACACCAAGTTTCAGAATGCATGTGAGTGGATCCAACAGGCTGGTGACACCATGCATTCCAGGCTTCTACTAGATTTGAATATATTTTAGTTTGAGTCCAATTTTTGAACTCTATCATGGAAGACAATGGAACGCCAATTAAACAGGTGCAAAACGGACTGGACGGTGTCGCTAAAGACAAACAGAATGAATCTTGTCCAGTTCGATTGGCCCATGTGACCCACATGTTCTCTCTTTGGTCAATGTCAAGCACTGCAATCGCGCCTTTTACCAGGATAACATTGAAGACAAACAGTTCAACCCACAACATTTTGCTGGCACTTCCGGTCGTTTCTTCCAGGTTCCTGTAAAGAAATAACTTACTACTTATTTCACGCACACACTAAAACTAATTTTGATCAGTCTCTGAATTGTCAGAAGGTGTTCCAGGTGGATTGTCGTTCTCAGGTTCGTTCTCTCCGTCTGATGGGATCTTTGCCAGAGGACATGCACGGGTAAATCGACTCGGCACCAAGACATGACTAGCTTCTGTGGACACACACATATATCCACGGCCATTAAACAACACTTGACTCGGTCCTTGCCATTCACCTGTTCACATGTTCTTATAGTACACATAAAGTCCTGGAATTGCCTGCGGCCTTCCCTCTTTCAATGCGTGATGATGTATCACGACCGCAGGTTCTTCTCAACCTTCTGCTAAACATAAGTAATTTAATGTAAACAATACTTTAGATAATCTACTAACTACATCAACGTTATCGGTCTGCTTTTGTTTTGCAAGGTATTCTTTCAGGGTGAGATTTGCTCTTTTTACAATAGCTTGACCTGTGGGAGAGTGAGGAATTCCTGTAGTATGTTTCACTCCCCATTTCTTCATAAATCTGGCAACTCGTTGACCAACATAGGCTGGACCATTGTCGGTCTTAATTTCCACAGGCACACCCATGACTGCAAAACAAACAGACAGATGCCTTTCTACATGTAAAGCCGTCTCTCCAGGTTGTGCTGTTGCCCAAATAAATTTCGAATATGTATCTACAGTGACATGGACCTATTTCAATCTCCCAAACTCTGGAACATGAGTTACATCCATTTGCCACAACTCTAAAGCTTTCAGTCCCTTCGGGTTTGTGCCCAGACCCAGTCCCGGTCCATGATGACTACATTGAGGACAGGCACGCACAATTCCTTGTGCATCACTCAAAGGAATCTGAAATTGTCGGTGCAAGGCTCGTGCATTTTGATGGAATGTGTCATGACTGTTGCGAGCCTTTTCAAATTTGTTCTGAGGAGGAACATGGACAACACAACTGACTGCTGCATCAGCCCGTGCGCTGCCTTCTCCCAGACCTCTGTTGCACTGATGACTGCGAATGTGCATGACACAGAAGACATGATGGCGCTGTTTCAAGATGCTTCTCAGTTGCAAAAACAATTCTCCAAGGCGCTGATTCTTGGTTTGCCTGAGGAGTGCATCTTCGATTCTTTGTACTACTCCTACCACGTACAAAGAATCTGATACAACACTGAGTGGTTCCTTGTTCCAAGTCTGCAAAGCCCAACACACGGCTTTCAGCTCAAGGGTTTGTAATGTATCTCCTGCTTCACCCTTGATTACGTGTTGCAGCCATTCTCCTCGTTGCTGCCAAACACATGCAGCTTTTTTCGTTTTCCGACCAGCATCTGTAAACACCGTCCGGCCTTTCACTGGTGTCCTGGTTTAGGGCAAATTTGGGAGGAAATCTCTAAATGGGGTTCCTCTGAAAAGCAAATCCAAACAGCCCCTCCCCCCAGCCAGTCCGGGGAAAGAACTCCCTCAGAGAAGAGTGGAAAAAAACCTATTTATTTAACAAACAAAATGCCCACAAGCATAAAGAATGAATAATAATAATAATAATAACAATAACAACAACAACAACAACAACAATAATAATAATATGAAACAATAAAACCTCTCACTGCTCCGAAGAGAGATGGCAAAACTGAGAGTCCGTGCCAGGAGTCTGTTTATCAGTCCCAGTCGCTTTGGTGCTGGAAATCGCCGAGTCCCGGCCCGGTGGGCCACGGGTGCAAGATCCCGGTGCTTTTCTGGGTTTTTCAGTCCAGAGCAGATTTAAACAGTCCCAAAGAGAAAAAAAAAAGGGAAAAAAAAAAAACAGTCCAGGAAAGCTTCTTTGCCTCAGCTAGCTAGACTAACAAAGGGGAAAAAAAACTGTCTCTCTGGCTGCCCTCCGTGCATCTGATGAAGGAAAAAAAAAACCACACAGTCCCAAGGATGAGAGCAGATTCAGAGGAGTGAGTTTGTTTCTCAAAACAAACTGCGCGCTTCTTCTTTCCCTGCTCACTCTCAGAACAAGCCTTAAAGGTACAGAACACAGAACAGACGATGTGGGGATACAGGCATCATAGTCACCCTAGGACACAGTAAACACAAAGGCCTTTCCAACCAACGATGACGTGTGATCAGATGCCACATTGGACCTTTTGGCTGCTTATTGTGAACCACACCTGCAAAACCCAACAACGCTTCTTGCAAGGCAACTGAGTGTCTCATCAGCCATTCCAAATCTTCATCCCTCATGGGAATACTAATGTCTGCTGGTTCTTTCCCGTCTATTTCTACAATTCTGTCTCTGCCTTTTCTTATCAATGTGGCAAAAGCGTCTGTTCTGCTCATGACGCGACACTTTGGCTGAACAGGGAGAAACATCCACTCCATTACAATTGCTGTCGAATCAAATTTCTGGTCAGATCGGTTTTCCCCCTTTTTCTTTTGCCACTGAAAGACAATGGCCAGCGGACAAGCTTCGGCGTTGGAAAGAAAAAGCGACAATGGAAGGAATTCTACACAACGAGCATTCCAACCATGTTGAAGCCTTTCTGACAAATGCACCATAGCCTTCCGCTGTTCAGGGGTGCAGATTCGCGAATCACTGGCATCATTCCCACGAAGCCATGGTAGAAACGGCAACAAGTCATCATTGGTGATGCCTACAATGGATCTAACCCATTGCAGGTCTCCAAAGAGCTTCTGAGCATCATGCAAGCTGGTGATGTTATCATGTAATGTAATTTTCTGAGGACGAACTTGTGCGTCTGTGATCAGCCAGCCTAAATATTTCCAAGGAGCTGATCGCTGTATTTTTTCTGGTGCCACTGTCAATCCATGATGCTCTAATTGTGAAATCAGCCAGTCTATGTCAGCTTGTGGCAATGGTAACTTGGTGGCAATGAGAATGTCATCCATATAATGATAAATCATCGCATCAGCGAAGTGTTGCGTAATTGGTCACAACGCCCAGTCAACAAAGAGTTGACACATGCTAGGAGAATTGCGCATTCCTTGAGGAAGAACTGTCCATTCATATCTTTTTGTTGGAGCCTTTCTATTAATGGATGGCACTGTGAAGGCAAAGCGCTGAATGTCTTGTGGATGAAGTGGAATGGTAAAGAAACAGTCCTTTAAATCAACGACAACGATGCTCCAATTTTGCGGGATCATGGTTGGTGCAGGGAGGCCAGGCTGCAATGCACCCATGGCCTGCATCTGTGCGTTGACTTTTTGCAAGTCATGTAACAACCTCCATTTGCCTGACTTTTTCGGGATGATGAAAATCGGAGTGTTCCACGGACTGACAGATGGTCGAATGTGTCCAGCATTAAGTTGCTCTTGAATCAGCTGTTCTGTAATTTGCAGCCTTGTTTCAGTCATGGGTCACTGCTCAACCCAAACAGGATTGTCGTTCAACCAGGTGATCTTTAGAATGGGTGGCTGCTCTGCAGTGGCCACTAGGAAAAATGCTGATCTGTGGTTAAAACCATGCCAAGCTGGGACAACACATCTCTGCCTAACAGTCCTCGAAGCTTGACACGCAAAGGCATGACGTATGGTTGTGCTACAATGACTTGATTGTCTTTGAAGGTGATGCGAATGGGATCTGTGCTAATTGAAGGAATCCTCATTCCACCCACTCCAATGATGTGGTTGCTTGGAGTCTGCAAAGGCCAATCCGAAGGCCAATAGAATTGATTCAATATAGAAACATAGGACCCCGTATCTAGAAGCAAATTCAGTTGGATCTCCTGAGACCCACGCTGTAATCGCACTGTTCTTTTTGGGCGATTTCTCAGATCTAAAGTGAAGAAAACATCGTGGCCAGTGGAATCAAAACCTTCAGCACCTCTTAGTGCTTCATCAGGCTGTCTTGGTCGGGAGCGATGTGGCAACAAGGCTTCAAGAGGAACAATCTGAGCAATTCTGCTGCCTTTTGGAATTGTCACAGGTGGTTGCAGGGCATAAGCTAAAATTTGAACTTGTCCTGTGAAATCTGCATCCATGAGTCCTGGGATGACAATCACCCCTTGTTTGCTCGTGGAGGATCTTCCAAGGAGCAAACCTCCAATGTGAGATTTGATGCTGTACATTGGACCACGTACATTGGTGGGAATCAGTGAGACTTCATTATTTTGTAAAGTGACTTCCACATCTGTTTCTACATCCACACCGAGACTTCCCCAAGTGGCAGGCTTGTTTTTAACTAAAAATCCATTGGCGGGGTCTTCTGGATCCGGGCATTGATTTGTGTCTTCGCGCGGTGCCGCGAAGCGCTGCTGTTCAAGTTTCCCGATTTTTTGCAAACTTCAGTGGCATGCGTGTCGAGATTGCATTTGTTGCACCATACAAATTTGTGACAGGAATCTCTAAAATGACCTGTCCCCCCACAGCGATAACAGATTCGCTTGCTGCGATGTGAAGGTTTGTTTTTTGACTTCCCAGTGGTCAAGGCAGCTGCGATGATGTGTCCTTGTGGCTTGATGGCATCATGCATGGTCGCCATGAATGCTGTATTTTGATGACTCTGTTCTGCTCAGGTTGCTCTCTCTAACATTTCATCCACTGGGCTTTCTTTTGGAAGGGTGGCCAAAATGGTTCTGGTACGTGAATTAGCATTTTTAAAAGCCAAAGAACGAAACAGATGATCTTGAACATCTGGTGTTAACTCTGTGGCATCCTTCAAAGCTGAAGCCAATCTGTCGATGAATTGAGCGTAAGGTTCGTTATTTCCTTGTTTAATTGTAGAGTAAGGTGATGACTTCTTCTTGTCTGGCACCAGCAGCAATGCCTGAAGAGCCAACGATGGAGCAAGTCGATGTATTGTCACAGGAAAGGTGAGCTGTACTGAAGATGAAATGTACGCTCCATGCCCAGTTAGCATGTCGGGCTGGACAGCGTACAACGGATCACCCACTTGGCGATGCTTGCTGGCTTCTTCTGCAGCCAGGCGCTTCCATTCCCGTTCGAAGATGAGAAGCTGCGATGGTGTGAGAAGCAGTGTTGCGATGCTGGTGCAATCGGATGGACAAAGGAGTTCTGCCGTGAAAATGTATTGAATTATGTTTCGTGCTGCTTCTGACCTGAGGCCATAAGTTGCAACAATGTCCTTGGCCTTTTGCAGCACCTGGTAATCATAAGGTTCCCAGTTGGCTGTGCCATTTGCGATCACGACAGGACAGGAAAGAGCATTTGCAGCATTCCAATCTACAGCCATGATTGCTGTTTTTGCTGCTGCTGCTTTTCTTGCATCAATTGGATTTTTAGAAACAGCTGGTAATTGAGATGAGTCATGTTGTTCTTCTGGGTGGTGTGGCAGTCGAGCAAGCTTTGAAATGATGTGATGCAGTTCAGATGAACGCTGGTCATGCTGTGAAACAGTGACAGACTGTAGTTGTCTTTGTGGAAGCTGCCTGTGACAGGATGCAAAGGCAGTCACATTTTCCTCTGTGTCAGAGTCACTGTCAATTGGAAGTGGACAGCCAGCTGGCTTGAGACTGCACGCTGACGTGTTTGCTCCTGCCTCTGTTGCTGCTGTGTGAGCCGTGGCTGCTGATGCTGTGCAGCCCGCTTCTCCCCCCGCGGGGAGAGCTGCTCGGTTTGTGTCAGTGCTGATGCGGGGGGAGCGGATCCCCCGTTCCAGGTCGATCTGCGTTGGTGCATGCTGAAGAGAGGATCGATCCACCCCCACCGGCACGTCACTCTCGTCTCCGCCTGCCGTTCCACCCCTGTGCTGTGTCATCTGGGTCTGCCCATCTCCGCCCTCAGCTCCGCCTGAGTCTCCGCCTGTCACCACGCCTCCTGAATGGGGCTGCAGAGCCACTTCCTGTTTGCCCTCAGTCTGTTCGAGCAGCCGAGGAGACCACTGCTCCGCCTGAGCTACATGCTCTGCCTGGGCTACATGTTCAAGGACAGCTCGCAGAGTGGAACTGATTGGAGCACTCAAACCACGAATCGGACGTTCACCCAGACCGAAAAACTTTACAACTTTGGCAGGTTTTTGAGGAGGAAGGGATGGAATTCCTGCCTCGTCTCCTCCCACTCCCTCAAAAGCTTGGACTGCTGCCTCCGCCGCTTTTTTCTCAGTTAACGTGGCATGCAAGATATTAATCACTTTTTTCCAAACTGCTCCAAGGTCATGTGTGAGTTTCGCCTCCTTGCCTCCTGAGAGAGACGAGTCCCAGAGCAACTCCCCAATCCCGCTCCACTCTGAGGCGCTAAAAACCAACCATGAATCATTCAATTTTCCCCATTTCCACGCCCACAGGTCTATCTGTTCAATCTCAGTCTCTTTCACCTTTTCACCTCTCTTAGAAAGGATAGCAAAAAGAAGATGAACCACGGCTGCAACCTCTGCGTTCATCGCAGATAGTTACGTCCCTCAGTGCTGCACTGCAGCTTACCTTCTTTTCACAGGGTGGTGCTGAGACTGTTCCTAGGCGTCGAGCCGCTGTGGAAGCTCTAACTCCCTGCTCCGTCTCGCTCGATCAAGCACGGACTCAATCAAGCACGGAGTCTTCCGGCGAAAGCTTCCCGTATTTAAACCAAAGCCTTCTCCAGAGTCAGCATTGAAGCACACTCTGGTGCCAGAGTCAGTATCTAAACACACTCTGGGCGGTGCCTACGTCTAGACGGTTCTCGGCATTGATGCGTCCAAGGCACCCACTCTCAGGTCCCTGTGATCAGGCGCCAATATATTACCAGGGTTGGCCTGAGATAAAAAGGAAGTCGGAGTATAGAGAGAACGCAGATCAAGCCTATATGGTTAACAGCTACGTTCTGCTTTATTTCAGCTAAGATAGCTACTTATATACATTTCTATATAGTTTACAATCACAGCAGCTTTTCATTGGCACACAGCAGAGAGAAGTATGAAAACACACTTTATTTTACTTACTCTTAAGGTGGCTAACACGTGCTTACTAACAAGTCTATTCAGTGACCTTCACAACCTTATTATCTTTCCCTGACACCTTAACTACCAATTTCTAACTGCGCCACACTTGGCTAAGAATTTCTAGCTGCGTCACAGGCTTCAAGGCCTCAGTTAGGCCTTTGTGAAGGCCTCAGCTTGGGTAGTTCAAGGCCTAGGTAGACATCATGTCCACCTTCCCTGAGGAATTCTGCAACACCCCCTGAGATGTACCATAGCCAAATATTAAAGTAAAAAAGAAGCCATTAAGCTTTCTGACACTGATGCCGAATTGCTTTTTGCCTTTTTTCTTTTATACATTCCCTATATTCTTTACATATATATATTTGAAGCTCTGCAGCCTATTGTATTCTAGCTAGTTTTCCCACTACTTTTCCCTGTCCTGATTGACAGAAAGACAAAACACATTCCAAGGCCCCTGTCCTATCTTGGTTCTCCCTAGGAACCAAGGTTGAGACCAGGTCTTCAAGACATATTTTTATAAACAAAGTTTAGTTCCCATCTAAGGGGAGCGGGGGGGCAGAATTCAGAGAGGGTTGAACTGGGGGAAATTGCATCACCTTTTATGTATCTAATTGGTGATTTTTGTCAATTATGCTAATTTGCTAAACTTATAAAGCTGTATTCACTCCATGTGGGGGTGGTCATTTTGTGGACATTTTCCATATCTGCCCCTGAAGTCCTCCAATAAAGATCAGCCTTTGTATTACCTCCTATGCTGATACTATCCCGAAAGTGTGTTGTTTCATTTCTGGGTTCTTTAAGGCATCAACACGACTGATTATTAACCAAGATATTTTTCATGTTCTTCCATGTTCTTTCTCCAGAGGTGGAAAAAGAGAGCAGCTTCTCCTCTTTAAACCTCATGTCCTATGCCAGTCTTACTAGAGAGGTGGCAGCAGTAGAAAACAAGCCCAAACAAGGAAAAGTAGTGTTCGGCCAACATCCTCCTCTCCCCTCCAACAGCATTAAGTTGCAGTGGGACTGATTTTTCTTCTCTTTCACATCAAATCCTTCTGTTGAACACTTACACCAGCAAACCTTTTGTCCTAATGCCTTATCTTTAACCATTCTGCCATTTCTTGTTTATGCATTACAATATGTTGTATTGTTTCAAAGACAGCATACCTGTTGTATTTCTCTGGGTTATGGTTTTCCCCCCAAGGACCCCCTGAAACCTGAAGCCTAAAACCTATAGGGCTTGACCCTTCATTCCTTTCTTGACCTGCTAGGTTGAGCCCCAGCTATCTTTCCGGCCAGGAGACTAGATAAGGCCCTGGTCTCCCTTATTCTTCCTCTTGCCGCCCTGGACACCCATCGAGAATAAAGCCTGGAAAAGACATGGGGTAAGGGCCTCTTTTGAATCTTTTGTCTTGTCCCTGGAATATTCCTCCCAAAGACTGAGCTAGCCAAACAGCCCTGGGGGCTGCAGGGGGGGGAATATTTCAGTTGATGCCCAACGTCGGTTTTTATGAAATATTAAAAGCCCACGCAGGAGCTGGAGGCCTTATCCAGGGGTCTCAAAAGCTTTTTGAGCAGTTCAACTACCCTCACACCCATCAGCTGCTCTTTCCATGGCTGCGGGTGTTGCGGGATGAGCCGGTAGCTTGCTGTCCTGGTTTAGGGCAAATTTGGGAGGAACCCTCCAAATGGTGTTCCTCTGGAAAGCAAGTCCAAACAGCCCTTCCCCCCAGCCGGTCTGGGAAGAGAACTTCCTCAGAGAAAATTGGAAAAAACTATTTATTTAACAAACAAAATGCCCACAAGTATAAAGAATGAATAATAATAATACGAAACAATAAAACCTCTCGCCGCTCCAAAGAGAGATGGCAAAACTGAGAGTCCGTGCCAGGAGTTTATCAGTCCCAGTCCCTTCAGTGCTGGAAAATGCAGAGTTCAGGCCCGGTGGGTCACGGGCGCAAGATCCCGGTGCTCCTCTGGGTTATTTCAGTTCAGAGCAGATTTAAACAGTCCCAAGAAAAAAAAAAAAGGAAAAACAGTCCAGGAAAGCTTCTTTGCCTCAGCTAGCTAGACAAACAAAAAGGGAAGGAAAAAAACTCTCTCTGGCTGCCATCCGTGCATCCGACGAAAAGAAAAAAAAAACACACAGTCCCAAGGACGAGAAAAGATCCTGAGGAGTGAACACTGTTTTTCAAAACAAACTGCGTGCTTCTTCTTTCCCTGCTCACTCTCCGAACCACTCTTAAAGGTACAGAACACAGAATAGACAATGTGGGGATACAGGTATCATAGTCACCCTAGGACACTTGCTACAAGCCCAGAAGCAAGTCGGCTTGGGACAAGGACTCCTGGCACAACTGCATGACACCCCACGGTCCACAGAACATAGGTAAAAATCCCCTCGTGTTGCGGCTACCCGGATATAGCTCCTAGCTGGAGGGGAAAGCTTTTACTAGTGGACTGGGGAAACTGTGCAGGTGCCAGGGGAAGCTAGGATCCGACAGACGCGGTTTGAATAAAAGTGGTTTGTTTTTTTTTTTTTCTGCTGGCTGGAGCCCGCCGCCAGCAGAGCCGCTCCGACCGGCAGAGACCGCGTTTCGGTGGGATACACACCACGGGTGAGGTCTCAGAAGCCAGGCTGCGGCGGCGGGACCCCCCCGGTGTATCTGCAGCTGGTGAAAAGCGGCAACAGTAACGTTTTCCCCGTGCCGTGTTCCCCCGCCCATCACTGCTGGCTTGGCTGGGGGCGGGGATGGGGAAAAAGTCCGTGCTGTGTTCCTTTCGTGTCAGAAGGTAGATACCGGGAAGATGGCTTTTAAAACAACTAGGAATATGGGCATTCGGCTATCTGTTCGTCAAAAGAGTGTATTACAACAGCTTAAAAATATTTTAAATGATGTTAAAATCCCTAGAAAGTTACAAACACGCTTTGTCTGCTGGCTAACAGCTGAAATTACAGATTCTGCCTTGCAAGATTTGAATTCGGTCTCATTTTGGGATAAAATTGGACAACTATTGACTTTAAAAATCTAAAATGGTGATAAAAAAGCTTCTCTATTCATTCCAATATTTTTGCAAGCTCGCAAGCAGCTGCTGGAAGCAGAACAAAGCAGACAGCCACAGATAAATCCTCCAAATACTACTTCCCTCTTTCCTGATCCCTCTGTTTCCTAACTGGAGGGGTTTTGCGAGCCTGCACAACAGAAACAGGACTCTGACACTCACCCCACCAGTACGGGAATGCTGACCCTCCCACACTATCATGTGGTGGAGGGGAATGGCGGACACCATGTGCTTGCTCCTTCTTCTTCCCTCTATCCCTGGTCTTCCCTAATCCCTGCCCTGACCCCATACCCCTTGCCCAATCCATTCACGCCTTCGGCTGTCCCCCCCCATCCTTCCTCCCAGTGCCTCCCCCCACCTCCGTGCTACCGCGGGGATGGGAGTGGGCCCCTCCCCCCCCCCCCCCCCCCAACCCCCGGCCCGCCCCCGGCCCCCCCCCGGGAATACCTGGGGGGCGCCCGCGCCGCCGGCGCGCGGCTCGCGCCCCGCCC
>JANPWX010019020.1:29825-69968 GCA_024734555.1 Trochalopteron elliotii
GGGAGGGGGAAAAGAATTGGAAGAAGTAAAAGTAACAAAATGCATGGGTTGAGATAAAGATAGTTTAATAGGGAAAGCAAAAACTGTAGGCACAAACAAAGCAAGATAAGGAGTTAATTCATAACTTCCTGTGGGGTTGCAGGATTTTATTTTACAAAGTTATAGTATAGTTTAGTATAGTTTTAGTTACCCCATATGGGCCCCTTGTCTTGGAGTTTTCTCTTATCAGAAGTTGATAAGGGTTTCTATGCCTCTCTGGTCTTTGCCCAGAGACTGTTTCCTATTGGTCCTTTCCCTATGATGATCCCTGCCCATCCTCTCCAATGTATCCTTCTTTCCTCTGTCCATCACTGAGTCCCTATCTCCAAGGTCCAGAACCTTTGAGGAGATTTGGACAGCAGTTGGCAGATTCCCCCGAGACCCCTCCCCAAAATTACCTTGATTTGTTAGGAGTTAGGTAATTCAGTTGGCATTTGTTGCTTTGCTTTGTTTTATTGGTTCATAGTTTGTACCCACCCCTTGAACCTGTCCTGGACAAAACCCCCCTGCAGCCCAGGTCCGGGGTCTCTCCTGAGGTCTCTCCTGAGGTGTCTCTCCTGAGGCACCAGGCCTGAGGTAAGGGGTTCCCCTGTGACCCCCGAATAAACCTCTGTTCCCCAAACCTCCGAGAGTCCCCTCTTTCATTTATACCATTGCCGTGACAGCGAGAGTCGGGGTGCTGCTGAGCCAAGAACTCACAAATCAATTCTGTTGTGGCGTGTCAGAGCCACTGGGTGGTCCAGCCGAACACCGGGCTGACCAAAGAGACACGCACCACAACAACTTCCCATCTTACTTTCCCAGGAAAACAGGGCTTCATCATGTGTAACGGTTACTTGGGAAGACATATGTCATATCTCCAAACCTCCCCCCTTCCTCCTTCTTTCCCCCAGTTTTTATTGCTGAACATGATGTCATATGGTCTGGAATATCCCTTTGGTCATTTGGAGTCAGCTGTCCCAGCTGTGTCCCCTCCCAATCTCTTGTTCCCTGCCAGCCTACTCACTGGGGGTGGGCAGAGTGAGAAACAGAGAAGGTCTTGATGCTGTGTAAGCACTATTTAGCAATAGCTAAAACATTGGTGTGCTATCAACACTATTTTGGTCACAGATCCAAAACATAGCACCATCTTCCACTAGGAAGAAAATTAACTGTGTCCCAGCCAATACCAGTACATCACCTTTTCTTGATCTTGCCAATTCCCCAACAACATTTTTTGCTTTTTTTTTTTTTTTAAACAACAGGACAATAAAAGTCTAACTGAAAAAATACATTTTCCATAGCTATTTTATCTACAGTACTCTCAATAAATTTAACTCACAAATACAATAAATGAAAACTCTTATCAAACAGAATATTAACAACTGTAACTGTTGTTAAAAGACATTTATGGCATCCCACTGTGTTTTAGTAAAGTTTTACCAATGAAAACATTGAAATTGACTACGATACTGCAATAAGTGTTGTGGCACAAACTTCTCTATGTAGGTCCTTCAGATTAAAAGCCAAAGTATTCCTGATGATCTGTGACAGAGTGAAATCCAAACAGCACTCAACATATCAAAGACCAGGAAGCTCCATTCCATTAAATATTTAGGTCCTTCAAATACAAACCCAAAGAAGAAAAACAAGACAGATGGACAGAACAAACAAACCAACCAAACAGAACAACCTTACCTTTCACAAGCTCGGACAGTCCATGCAGCAATTATCCATAATGAGATACTAAAAACCAACAGTACAGTTCCTGGACATATCGTCATTAAAGTCTTCATAACAAAACGGGTATTGAAGTTTATCTTATTTAACGCTCCAATGCTTCTAGATGATGCATCAGTGAAAAGTTTGCTATGCAAAAGCATAACTCTGGCAATAAGATACAGCCTTAAGAACATTGGTATAGATAAAATAATATCCACATCAGCTGTTGTTGTGGATGGAGCATAAGAAAAGGCAAGCCGGGCTGTCCATGTGAATGTATAGTTCCCAGGTATGGGATGTATAGCACATAAAAGTATTTCCAAGCAGATAAAGAAAATACGCTCATAAGTCATGGCTATTCTCCAGTCATCTGCTCCATTGTCCACCATGAATAACTGAAATGATAAAATACAAGGTTAACTTTAGTATGCCATTAACAAATCTTGTTATGATTACATTTTAAAATACCATTGTTTTCAGAGCTGCTAATGACCACTAAAACCAAAATAAATTTGCCATTTCAGCAAATGACATTGCTAAGTCACTACAAAGTGAATGCCATTTTAGGTAAGCCAAAAAGAATGGTTTTGTGTGCTATTTTTTAAACTTTATATGAAACTGAATTTCCACATAGTATTATTTACTAAGATTTTTTTCATATTTTTGTTTATTCGTAATTTTTGATAAAGCAAAACTCTGCCAATTTAAACCTCATCCCTTCAAAATCAATTTCTTAATCAAAGTTCTTAGAATGAAGAAGAACTTTAAAGATGTTTTTCAAGATAGAAATCTAAATTACAAATTGAAAATACTTTCTGCAGTAGAATGTTAAGACTTCTTTAGAGCACATCAGTGCTTCAGACTGGAGACATTATAGCTTCAGTAGAACTATTCAAGCTTTCTTCAAACTTCAGGTACCAATATAGACCAATGCAGGCTGCAAAACCATCCAAGAAACTACATAAAGACTCTAAAAGATAACTCATAATGAAAAATCAGTTCAACTGCACCTCAACTGCTATCAATACACAAACTAGCTGCTTTAAAGCTAGGTTGACCATGCCTAAATGAACTGTAATCACACCTTAAAGAAAACATGAAACACAGAGGCCTGCAAAAACCAGTGGCCTTGGTGAGGTCTATTAGTAGCTGAAAATTAAATGCACATGTATGTAGGTCCCCAAAGAGCCAAAGCCTTCAGTTTACCACCCAGGAACAAAAGTAATAAACCACTTCACACTGTTTAGTAAATGTTGTTCATGAAGATTTACTAACTAAATACTTAATTGAACAACATTTGTCACTTGTAGAAAGTAGGGATATGCAAGGTAACATCTAAAAAATGCAACAGGAGAAGGCCTTCATACCACTTCTAGTCTAAATCTAGACAAGGCTGTTCAGTAAATATGTAATTGGAGATGAAAAGCTTTTGCAGGATTTTTAAAATTAGATTATTCAAAAACTTAGAAGTGATTTAAGGGGTTAGAAGGTGAAATGCACAAAGAATGTCCTTCTGAATGTAAAAAAGTATTTCCAGCATGCCACATGCCATATACAGAGCCAAACAAGCAATTCCTCTTCTGCATTGCTTTTTGCCCCTTTCCATCCTTCAGGAGTTTAGAAATGCAAGCCTGAGGGCTCTGTATATGTTCTTCAGAGATCCCAAACACCATTCTACATCTTCCCCCCAACATATTCAGTTTGTCTTCCAGAAGATTGCTCCACTTCTTTGTTTAAGAAAGTGATAAGTTAACTTTATTGTAGTTGGAGTGACTCTGAAAGAAAGAAAGATGTTAATCACCGTAAGAAACAAACAAAACAGAAAAAAAACCCAACTCAAATTCTTTTATTTTTAGAGCTGTTTTTTGCTCCTTCATGTTCCTTCTCTTTATATTCGGTATAGTTCTTACCCCCACTGTGTTAGCATTGAAACACATAATCACATGATGATTATATGCAGGTGCTTTTATTGAAGAGCTCTGGGAATCAGGGCTACAGGATACAGACCCAAATCTGACTCCGACATGGATTCGGGATGGACATGTTTTTATACCCTTTCGTTATATAACTACATATTAATTATTAAACCCATATTGCTCTATTGTATGAATTCCTGTAGTTTTCATCAGGCCCCCCAAACATCGTTTCTCATGATTCTTAAACAATAATCATATTCAAGTACCAAACAATCATTACATTTAACAATCATATCATTTATCATATGATGATTATGCAGGTGCAGTTTCACATGATCTAGTAAAGACAAAACCTAACCTTTGTTTCCAGGGCCTACGTAGTTTTGGTTCCCTTTCCCAGGCCTATCCAGGCCCAACCTTTCTTTCCACCTCCCCTGAATCTATTGTATACAATTCCCATGATTTTTAGAAACATTTTAACCCTATGCTATCAACTGCAATACTATTAAAGCCAAAGAAACAGTGTTGGATTAAGCTAAAGAAACACACTCAGTGATTTCAGTGTATGCAACATGAGCACATACACTTTTTTTTGCCTATGGGCCTTCTGAAGATTTTGTAAGCTAGACATAAAAATGAAATTCATACTGGTAGGAAAGCAAAGCTATCTATTCATTTATTAACAAAAGACAGTTTGCACTTAGCAAATGCACTATATGATATAAAAGGCCATACTTTCAAAATACAGTGAGGCTTAAGTGCATTTGATTCTTGTGATTAGCCTGCAAATGCTGTCAGTCAGATCACACAAACGGTAAAACAGCTATAAAGAGGTTCAGGTACTTGGAGCATCCAGAATACAGATTAATAGGAACCAGTAACAGAAGGTAAAAAGCATCAGAAGCCACAGAGGAACACAGATCCACTACAAGTATTCCTATTTTAAAAATTAGTAACGTTTCAAAAACATGTTTATGAAGTAAATTTCCATACAAATCTGTGTCTCTCAATTCAGTCCATGAAATACAGGAATATCAAACATTCT
This sequence comes from Trochalopteron elliotii, assembly GCA_024734555.1. NCBI lineage: Eukaryota > Metazoa > Chordata > Aves > Passeriformes > Leiothrichidae > Trochalopteron > Trochalopteron elliotii. The sequence goes on from JANPWX010019020.1 coordinate 34,527, forward strand.
GGAACAAAATAGGCTGTGGATAACAAGTCAACTGGGATGTACTGAAAATAGTTAGAAATTAGTACAGGATTTCACATACATTTTATATGCTTACAATTATGCAACCTACTAAATGCAATTGTTAACATTTAGTTTGGAAAATGCAGTGGTATTTGCGTGTTCCTTTTTGCTTGGTTGTGTACATTTACTGTTTGGAAAGCAAGGGGTGAAAAAGAATAAAGGAGAGAAAGAACACCAGAACAGCACGATTTAAAGGGGGTGTATGTGCGTGTATTTTTAAATATTTTATAGCTATATATATGCATACACTCTCTCAGCTCCTTTCACCCAATTCTGTTATAATAACCATGCATTCATTTTGAGATACTACTCCCCATTTGAATGGAGAACGATGCTAGTTGAAACGCCGCAGAAAGAACTCCACAACTAATGATAGTTGTTAGAGCGGTATGTATTTATGCGTGGGGAATAATTTCACCAAAGACATGCACCAACACCAGGGAACTTTCCCCCCCTTATTATTCCCTGAGATCTTACATATGCATGACATTCCATGGTCCCCCTTCATACATATTCATTCCCTGACTCTGCCCCTCCTCGCTTGGTATGGTAATTAACTCCACGCACTTCTGGGCATGCTCAGTCCGTTGTGGTGGTCTCTGGATGGTCTTCAGGCATTCACCACTTCACCTTTATCTCTCCCATGTGTGCTTTAGACCTTTTGGCATGTTTTCAAGGGAACACACCATCTTAGAGTCTGTGTTCCTTTCTTTATCTGCGCCCTTAGCCCTGTTATTCTGCTGTTTAGGCTAGTTCTTCTTCTGATTTTTGCCGAAGGCTCCCGATATTTGTAGTGCTTAAAGATATGCAAACGGGTAACAGACACAGCATTCGGTGTTCACTAAATGTCTTCTAAAATGCGATCTCATATATTCCAAAGTACTAATTGGAATACATTCTAACATAGAGTATATGTTCTTAAATCTACTATAAAGGATCAGCTGGGATTTTTCAAATCTATGTCTCACTAGTAATCAAAAGAGAACAAGCTCTTCCCATAAAATTGACTCCTGCAGCCTATGCAGAAGGCCATACTCCAGTCAAGGTCAAAGATGTTATGCCTGCTCATAGCTTCCAAATTTCTTATTAATTATTAGTCTAACATTGAAATCTAATTTAAGTTCTTCATTAATGTTCTGTAAAGCTTCTTCAAATACAGAACTGCCATCTACCTTTACTAAGCCTGCACTCTAAAGGACAAATTAAAAAGTTATTTTCATCTGAAATTATATCATGCATTTTCAACATGTGGCATGTAGAAGTATGACATGAATATTAAACTATAAATAAATGTGATGTTTCTAACACCACACAGTATAAATATAAAAATAGATGGCACATCATAGATATTAATGTGTTTGTACATTTACATACCAACTTGTGTTAAATTCATATAACACCAGATAAGAAAAAGAGAAACAAATTCAGAGTAGATATAAAGACACATAAAGAAAACTTAGACCAGAGACTCCCTAAAGCTACTTAAAAGAAAAGTAGATAAAATAATTTTGTAAATCATTAGTATATCAAAAGAAATTCCTAGCAGGCTATCTGAGGATGTTGGTGAATGCAAAGTACAAGGAGATCGGCCACTTTACAATCCCAGTAGAAGAACAAATGTGAAAACAGTATCACTGCTCTTCTGTAAGGAATAAAAAGGAAGTGATAAACAATGATAAAGTGGCATCAGCTGTACTCCTTGAAGCATTCCTCGCAGAAGGAGAATCAGCTGTGCTCACAAAGGCATTGTGGCAATTGTTTAATTTAAACATCCAAATTTTAAATGGTTACATACTGGAGTCGCTTAACCCTTATAAAAGAACTGATGAAACTATGACACAGACTAGCCAAATATAGCCTCTGTGGCTGCTGTTCTACCAATTTTTTTTACCAAACATTTTTCTATAGTTTCTAGTCCTCAAAATATCACTTATGCAACTAAAGCCAGCATTATAGTCCTCAGAGAGGAAGAAGGTATTAAGTACAAATGATTTTCAATCATATGGTGGTTGGAGATGAACATCTCAAGCCTTTCCTTAAAAGGACAAACACCTTCTGCATGCAAAGCACAGAAGGCAAAGAATAATGTTTTTCACAAAGCTACATGAAAACCATGTTATCTTATGTTTTCCAGAATTCGTCCCACATCCAGAGTTAAGATCAAATTTTCTAGTAGACCATTAGAAACTGATCCACATGAACTTGTGGATATAGCTATCTACACAAATGAAACATTCTTACTTTGTTCAAATGGGGAAGTTAGACTATTCTATCATTCATACATGTATATGCACATACACATTCCCCTAATTATAAAAATGCCAATTTAAAAGAATGATTGTAAAAGTCTGGTACTTAGTTTTATAATATTTTTTTTTTGCATAGTATATTTACTTCAATTTGTTATGTCTATGCAAAATGAGGTTTTTAATGGTTATTGTTGTCTTGCTATACCCGCTGTATAAGTCAGTGCATGCAAAAAAAAAAAAATTGTGTTAATTTGTGCTGGTGGCTAAGTAGGCTCGAAATGCTTCCCTCAAAGATAGCATCAAATCTGACCATCTTGGGAAGAGATGTGTAACTGAGACTTATGGTCTTTGTGTACCATATTTTCCAATGTGCAGCATAAAAACCTGCACATTACAGTGCATCCGAATAATGTACATCATAGTTACTATGACAGGGCACATGCAGAGTGGAGCATCGCCACAACCATTTCAATAAACATATATGTGTTACTCAACACACTTACTGGGTTTGTCCATGCCTTTTTTAACCTCTGTCCCTCAGAAAACACTAGCCCAAACACTCTATGAGATAACAAAGGGCATGATCACATTTACATAAGGTTAAATTCTGCCTCCCTGTATTTTCCTTCTGTTCTAAATCAGATGCAGTATTCTTTTTTGATTTCTCTCTCCAAAGATATTCTGAGCCATTGTTCAATATTTTTAAATGCTACAGACCAAACTTTCAACTCTATTATTTGTCTTAAACAACTGTGAAATGGCCTAATCTCTGACAGCCTGTGCTGTTAATGAACCACTACAACAGTCAGCAAGTGCTGGGACATGCAAAATTTCATGTAGTTCTCCCTGTATGCATGTGCTTCAGGGACCCAAAGAGGGTAAGATGCTCCTAAAACTGCTGTTCTTTATTCCCAATAACCTTCTACACAGGTGATAGTGTCAAGAAGTGAAACCCAAAGACTCCAAGGGAAAAGAAAAAAAAATAAATAAAAAAAAGAAAAAGAAAGAAAAAAAAAAAACTATGCTCCTAGATATCCAGATTTCTTCTCCAGTGCTATAGGGTAAAAGAAATTCCTGAGAAAAGCATTATTATTAAAAAGATATTTCATAAGGCAACCTCCCACTTTAAATCAGAGGTTAAGAAACAGAAGTCCAACACTTGGGATTACCATATTCATTTGAGATACTCAGTAGACCCATCAGTAAGTGACTGAATTAAAGTTACTGAATAAGAAGTTCTTTCTAAGTCAGTGTCCACTAAAGGTATTCATTTAAATAATAGTCCTCATTTAACACTTATTCTACTATATAATATATTCAGACCCCACTTCCTCTAGGAGGGTAGAACACAATGAGAATAAGGTCCTTAAGTTACAACATTCAGAAAACTTCTATCCAGCACCAACAGTTTACAAAAGCTCCTGTGACTGGGGTTGACAGTCAAAAATGTTCTCCAAGCAGATGCAGAAGGATATGACTCAGTAAAGTTCTGAATATAGCATAAGTGGAGGAAGATTAATACAGAAAGAACAGTTTAGGTAGGAGCCCTATTCTTTTCCTTTGCACAAAACAGGAAAATGAGACCAGCACATTGAAGTAGCATTTTTATTGCTTTATACTATGTATTGTTGTGCTATTTAAAAAGGAAAGAATAAAAAAGAAAAGGAAATGTATAATTTTACATAACAGATATGCTTACTAGTAAATAGACTGGGTGACCCAGAGCAATCCAGGCTAGTTGCTCCATACAATGGATAGAGATGGAATGAAAAACATACGTAGTTTTAAAACCATACCATTGTTCCCAGGAATCTAAGGACAGACAAGGTTATTTGCCTGTAGCAAATCTTTACAAAACATTCCATTAGCAAAGTTAACCTAAATGCAACTTGTTTAGAACCCAGCTTCCATCTGCTGACACTCCACACTACTCCCTACTTCTACTGGCCTGTTCTGGCTCGCTCTCACTGCTGAGTGTAGCTGGACATTAGCTATGCTAGCTTTATTATATCTGAAAGGGAAAGTGGCAAAGAAATATTGAATGGATTGCTTAGGTTCCCTTTGCACCTTTACAAGTACATAGCACATCTCCCCAGAAAATATCAGCACCTTTACACAGAAATAATTTTAGAATACATCCTGTAAGAAACCTCTGTCATATTTTTCCCCATTTCAAGTATCTCAGAAATAAAGTGACTCTAATTCTACAGTATTCTTGTGGAAGCAAAATTCACTGAGGAGAGCTATCTACATTTCACTATTTTCATGTTGTTAATTTTAAATTATCATCTTACAGTTCTTGATTTAGGATTTGGTTTTCTTCATTCATCACAAAAATTAATTTGTTCTACAGATCACTGCATGAAGAACTGCCATCTCCCAACATGGCTGCCATCAGCCACTGTTCCCAATGTGGGAGAAGCCTTACTCTCTTCAGGGAAGATCAGCTTCATTACTACTGGGAAAACTAGAAACAGTTAAGAAAGGATATATTCACTGAAAAATTGACAATATTTTTGCAAGGGAATAGAGGAAACAGAAGTTAAAGGAAGAAATACTGAATCTGAAGCTAGATAAAATGAGCTAATTTATTCATTCTGCCAAAGAAGTACACCTGTGACTCTAGACTTAAGAATGTATTTTTAAGGAAAGATGAACATGATGTCCTGATAAACTTCTAATAGCCTCACTAAAAAATGCTCAGAACAAGGGTGCATTTGAATGGACAATGCTAGGTATTGCCAGACCAACCATTCAGTGGCCTGACCATTAGATACAACCTCCTCCTACATCCTAAGGGAGGCTGTTGGAAACAAGCATCTTCTACATTTAATTTCAATGCAAGAGGCCTCAGATCCTTTCAGTTACTGTTCATTAAGTGCTTGACCAATGTTAAAGGATTGTCTATCCTGCCTTCTGTGTCATGCATTACAGTGCTGCTTTTCAGAGACAGTAGGCAGTTGTAACTTTTCCTAGGTCAACATGTTCTGCAGATATAATCTATTCAAAAATGTACTGAATAGAACTAAAGCTAAATATTTAGCAAATAAGTACATCTAAAGTGATAATTTAACAGATATGATGCCTCTAGTTTTCTTATAATCAGCATGCTTTTCTGTTGTATGGAATGTGTATTAAGCTTCAGTGGTACAAGGTAATTTTCAAGGCTATACACAAAGCTACTGCATCTTGGACCAAAACTGGCACATTATGAGATCTGTTGTTGCTTGATCCAAGGCCTATTAAAGTAAACAGACATTTTCCAGTATTTTTCAACAGGTTTTAGATCAGGACAAAATTATTGATCTATTTTATTGATTTTCACCTGTTATTCAACAGACTTGCTTGCTGTGCTCTTAATCTTCATTTGTTTTTGCAGCAGCAGTCTTAGCTGATGATTCAGCACACTTAAGCAAAGGCAAGCTAGACTTTTTGTATCTTTTGGCATGGAGTCAACAGAAGAAGAAAGACAATGAGATAAACAAGAAACACCACAATGAGGGCAAAAGAATTACATAGATATAAACAATTTTGCCTGCAGGATACCCATTAGTGCTTGTGAAAAGAAACTGTAAGGGAGTTTAACTTCATATTTCTTAGAGAATGCAGTATTTTTTCTGAAGGACTTCCCAATAAGATAAAGCCGCATAAGCAGTGTTTATTAGAATCATGCATTATGGGATTTATTTGCACAGTAAATAGCCAATAAATGTATTTAGTAACACCCACTTATTTTTCCTAGTGAAAGGAATGAGGTGTCTTTACAAACAAACTGTGGACCTGATGGTACATAAGGCCAGATACAGCGAGGTGAAAGAAGCAATGGGTGGAACCATAAAAGAAGCAATGGGTGGAACCATAAATTCCATAGAAATTCCACTAGTTGACACAGACTGTTACTCACTCAAGACTGTGCTAAATCTCTGGATTTTGGAGAAAAACAACAGAGACACAAGGAAAAAGAAAAACGGGAGGGGGTTTCAGGTATTAGGTGTTTCGTGGAGTCTGTACCTCTCAAGTACCTCAGCCAAGAGAGAGGGAAAATGCGGCCGGGAAATTAGGATAAAAAGGAGGCTGCATTCCCTAAAAATTTAGAAAGACCCCATGGGGAATGCCCCATGACCTCTCCCTTTATTCGAATAAAGTTACAGGACACCTGTCTCCTTTTTGGACATAAACCTCTGTTGTTTCTGGACTAATTTTCCTGACAAAATGGGGGCTCTTTTCTGGGATATTTCCACCGTCCGGGGCTGGCAGGCAGCGAGCGGAGCTGAAGGCGTGTCTCACCCAGTTTCGGTGATCAGCTCCCCTTGGTGGCGGCCGGCGCTGGATGATTGATTGGGGTCCTGAGATTGTCCAGGAGACAGACGAGTGGTGGACCGGGGGGGGGGTGTCCGTGAAGAGTCTACAGAGAAGGACCACTGAAAATCTCACTGGTGAGTAAAATGGGATCTTTGGGGAGTAAACTTCGGAGGGCACCCATGGAGGGTAGCACAGGTGAAAGAGGGCACCCATGGAGGGTTGCAAAGGTAAAGCTGGGAAGGGGTCCTGGCAAAAGGGATGAAGATCCCATAATACCCCCAGAGAGTCCCTTGGGGAGAATGCTGAGGTCTTGGGACAGATTGTGCATTTCCCCAGAGGTAACTATGGAAAGAATGGAAGCATATTGTTGTTTTGTGTGGCCAAAGTATGAATTGCCAAAGGGGCTTAAATGGCCATCTTATGGAACAAATAGACTTCGTTTGGGTGGAAGTATGTGGTGGTATTTACAGGAGAAATGGAAAGGAGTGATTGAAAGGGAATGTGGACTGATGTCATTGAAACAAGCATCGAGAGAGGTCTATGTGTTAAGACAGAAGGAGGAAGAGGAAAAAGGGGAGGAAGAGAAAAATGGTGAGGATTGGGATGTTTTTCAGTACCTTCCCCTGTCTTGTCATCCAGTTTTGCCAGCTGACCCAGGGCTAGCTGCAGGTCCCCTTGTATCCTCAACTTCCGGAGCAGAGGGATCAGGGGAAATACTGTTCCTAAGGCCCCACTCGAGGATAATGACAGTGCAGGGGGAGGAGGGCAGCATATCGTATCACCCCCTAGAACTAGAAGAGCAACTCAGTATAGGACATCAGAAGTCCCCTGGACCCAAGAATCAGGGGTACACCAGATGCCACTACGCCAAGTTCCCTTGGTGGGTCAAGGGGGAGGGTTTGGGTTTGTAATTGTACCACTTACTACCCAGGATATAAGAGGATTGAAAATGGAATTACCCCCATATTTAGATGATCCCACAGGGGTGGGGGAAAAGATAGAGGACTATTTGGGAAATGAGAATTATGCATGGAAGGATTGGGATTTTATTTTGGGAATTTTGCTTGGGTCATCAGAGAAACAAATGATTTTGCAGAAAGCTCAACAGCTGTGGGAGGATGAAGATCCACAAGCAGCAGGGGGGACGGGGGGGGTGGGACAGGACCCAATGCACCTACCGTGGATGATGTAGCCCCCCAATGGGACCCCCAGTGGGACCCAAACAATCAGACCATTCCGGCTCGCCTTAGGGATTACCATGCATATTTGATTAGGGCAATCAAATCAGCAGCTCCTAAAACTAACAACATAGCTAAGGCTATGTCCTTAGAACAGGAAAAGCAGGAAAGCTCCTCTCACTGGTTAGAGAGGATTAGGGATGCCTTGCGGAAGCACGGGGGGGGAGTGGATCCAGGGGGGCCAGCCTTTGACGCATTGCTGAAGGTACAATTTGTTACTAAAGCCTGGCCTGATATAAGGAAAGGAGTACAGAAAGATGAAGAGTAGCAGAATAAGCCTCTGGAGGAATTGGTTAGAAAAGCACAGCAGATATATGTAAGAAGGAATGAGGCAAAGGCAAAGGCAAAGGCAAAGGCAAAGGCAAAGGCAAAGGCAAAGGCAAAGGCAAAGGCAAAGGCAAAGGCGATGGCAGAGTTTTTACAGCCCCGGAGGAATAAGCCGCAGGGTACAAGGGGTCGCCCGGGACAGAAGGGATGGGGTCGGCCACAAGGAAGTGGCAGAAGCATTCCCTCCCCAGCAGGGGAGAGCCAACCCAAACAGCGGTTGGGAAGGAATCAGTGTGCTGTCTGCAGGGCAGAGGGACACTGGAAGAGGGAATGTCGGCAGAGACAGCTGGATCTGCAGGAGGAGTAAGTCCAGCAATTAATGGAGAAGGATTGTTAGGGATGTCAGGGATGTCAGGGACCCACCACACTGGAGCCCTTGCTAACTTTTAAGGTGGGTCTGGATCCAGAGGAGGTGTGTTTCTTGGTAGATACAGGGGCCTCTCGATCCACCTTAAATTTTATCCCTTGGGGAGGGGGAAATTGTCAAAAAGATCATTGATTATTCAAGGGGTGAGTGGAAAGGATGAGCAAGTGCATTTTATTCAACCGCGGTTAGTAGATGTTGGGGATAGGTTTGAAATGCATGAATTCCTGTTTGTTCCTAATTGTGATTGTAATTTACTAGGAAGGGATTTGATGGCTAAAGTGGGAATGCAAATTAGTATTGAGACAAATGATACAGAGTCTAATACTGTGGTAACTTTGTGTAAAATGTCTGAGAAGGCTTATGCTGAAATAAACCCACAAGTGTGGGCAGCTCCAGGGAAATACAGAAAACTAGACTGTCCTGATTTAGGGCAAATTTGGGAGGAAACCACCAAATGGGGTCCCTCTAGAAAGCCAAATTCAAGCAGCCCCATCCCCAACTGGTTTAAGAAAAGATTTCCTTGGAGAAAAGTGGAAAAAACTGTTTATTTAACAAGCAAAGTATTTGCAAGCATTAAAAAGAAAAAAAAATAATATTAAACAATAAAACCACTCGCTGTTCTGAAGAGATAGTGTGCTGGTTTTGCACAGAAGTGATTTTTCTAAGAAAAGCTGTGGCAAAACCAACCAGTGATTAGCTTTGAATATTGACAACCTGTGGAACAGATTAAAGAGCTAGATACGCCTTTGTGGCCACACAGGTTAAAATCAGAGGAACCCTGGGAAAAGCTCTCTTTTCTTCTGGCCTGGCCGGGCCCTGCCGCTGCTGTAGCCCCGGCAGGGGCGGGCCTTGCGGCTACTGGGCAGGGGGAGGGGAGGAGAAAAGGCCCCTCCCGCCTGGATCGGGCCTCCAGCAGCCGAGCTGGGCCCTCCCCTCAGCACATTCCAGCCACCGCTACCAAGACCCCTTGCCGAGGGAGGGGCCCAGCCGCACAAGAGATCATGCAGCTGAGACCCAGGAGCAGCTCTGTATCCATGCAGAGTGGCCCCGCAGCAGCCAGAACCCCAAGATCCTGGCATGGCCCCAGCACGGCCTGAATTTACCACCTTCGGCCACTGCCCAGGAAAGACTGTCATGACCCTCTGCAGACCTGGGAGAGATATTACCTCTTTCCTTGACAGATGAAACTTGCAAAGTACTAATCCTCTCTGAGTGAGAGATAAGGACAGAGTGAAGACACATAGAGAGACAATATGAAGATATCAAAGTCAGTGAAAGAGGAGTTGAATCTTACATGGAAAGAGAATGAGAAGATGCCTTGGTTTTAGGCTGAAATTCTTTTGTAAGCCATGGTAATGGACTGTGATATACTAGAATATTCCTCTAAGTCGTGAAAGACATGGATGGGGAGATGAGAATATTCAAATTGCAGATTTGTAGACTTGAGCAAAGGCATTTGTGGTGAACTAAGTAAATACTGAAGTAGCTGTGATCTTATGAGAAGTTTGAACAGAGAAAGAGATGAGATGAGATGAAGATGAAGATCTGCCCCCAGAAAGAGAAAAGATCTCTGTTCCTAGAGATGAAGAAAACCTTTGCCTTTGAATCGTTCATCATTAAAATGGTACCCCATGAGTTTACATGGCTCATTATGCAGCTGTGGGAAGGCTGCATGATATGGGAGGGACTTCACAAATGCAGATACCTGGGCGGCTGCTGTTGTGAGAATTAAAAGCCACAAGAGAACTGTTTTTTTTTCTTGTGGGGAGGTTTCCAAGGCAGACCAAAGGAGACTTCTCTCTCTGAGAGAACTGATGAAAGACTATTTTAGAGGTGGTAACTGACCTAAGGTTCCAAGCTTTGTCTCTATATGTTGTCCGTGAGAAGGGAAAGGAAAGTTGTGGGGAAGAGAGGAGGTGTTTTGAAAGTTTTATTCTGATTCTTATTAATTTTTTTTTCTTTCTTGTAGTTTTGTTAACAAAGCTTTCTTTATACCCTTTTAAGTTTGAGCCTGCTTTGTTTTTCTCCTAATCCTATCTCACAGCAGAAAAGAGTAAAAAATTCTAGTGGGCGCTCAAACCACTACACTAATTGGTGCATTGGCCGGGAAACAGAAATTGCAAACCTGAAACCACTACAGATGGCAAATTCAGAAAGCCTTTTTTGTGGGGTGTAGCTTGGCCGCTCAATCTCTTATCAGTCCCTCCGGCGCTGGAATGCAGAGTCCCAGGCCCTGGTGGGCCACAGGTGTGAGCTCCTGGTGTTTTTCTGAGTTTTCAGTCCAGAGCCATCCGATCAGTTCCAAGAAAAAGAAAAGCCACAGTCCAGGGAACTTCTCTGCCTCAGCTAGCTAAAAAAGAACAACAAAAAACAAACAAACTCAAAGCAAAGGAAAGCTTTCTCCCGCATGTCCGTGCTGCAGAAAACACAGTCTGTGTGAAGAGAGAAATGAAGGGGAGCAAGTGAAGTTTCTGAAAACAAACTCCGCGCTTCTTCTCTCCCCCTTCACTCTCGGAACCAGTTTTAAAGGTGCAGAACTTAATATCCAGCATAAACAGAACAGATGATTGGGGATACAAGCATCATATAGTCATCCCAGGACATAGACATAGAGCCTCTCCAAATTACTTTGAAGCAACCAGGACAAGTGGTGTCTTAAAAGCAATACCGTATTTCAAGGGAGGGAAAGAAGGGGTTACAGCCTGTCATTGAGTCCCTGTTAAAGTCAGGTCTTTTGGAGCCATGTATGTCTCCCTATAACACTCCTGTCCTGCCTGTTAAAAAACCAGATGTAACCTACAGAATGGTGCAGGATTTAAGAATAATCAATGAAATTGTCAAACCAAGGCATCTAACAGTCCCAGATCCATATACGATCCAGAATCAGATCCCTTCTTCACATCAATATTATTCAGCACTAGATTTGAAGGATGTTTTCTGGGGGTGTCCGATTACAGAGGACAATAAACAGTGTTTTTTGCCTTTGAGTAGGAACAGGAGGAAGGAGGGAAGATGGTAAAACAACAATTGACATGGACAGTCCTCCCACAGGGATATACAGAGACACCGGTTTTGTTTGAGCAAGCCTTGCAGAAAATATTAAGAGAGTTTACTCCATCCTCAGGGGTCAGGTTGTTGCAGTATGTGGATGATTTATCAGGGGAGCAGGAAAAGGTGGTTGAAGAGGCTACTGTGAAGCTGCTTAATTTTCTTGCTAAAAAGGGGCTTAAAGTATCTGAAAAGAAGGCACAGTTGGTAGAGAAAAAGGTTAAATATTTGGGACACATTTTGACTGGAGGGCTACAGTGTATTGATCCAGAAAGAATACAAGGAATTTTACAAGTATCATTACCTTAGACAAAGAAGGAGTTACAGCAGTTTTTAGGGTTGGTGGGGTACTGCAGAGCATGGATTGAGGAATTTTCTGTCTTAGCCAGACCTTTATATGACTTTTTAACCCAAGACAGTCCTAATGTTGTGGTATGGACACCAGAAGGAGAGCAAAGCTTTAGAAACTTAAAAGACAAATTAGTTAATGCCCCAGTCTTAGCTCTTTCAGACTCAGAAAAGGAATTTGAGTTATATGTGCATGTTAAACAGGGCCATGCTACAGGAATTCTGGTACAAGAGCATGGGGGAACATGGCGGCCTGTTGCTTATTTTTCTAAGCTATTAGACCCAGTGGCCAGAGGCTGGCCTCATTGTCTGCAGAACTGTGCAGTCACAGCCTTGATGGTAACTGGGGACCGAAAACTGACAATGGGAGGGTATCTGATTGTTAAAGTTTCACATCAAATTAAAGCTTTGTTAACTGAGGCTCTTTAGCCTTTAAGTGGATGACCAGCACTCGGTTATTACAGTTTGAATCTTGTTTAATGGAATAGGAGGATTTAGACTTGAAAAGTGGGGAAGGGTTTAACCCAGCCTCCTGTCTAATCAGCCCTGAAGAGTGGGGCCAGGAAGAAATCCATGACTGCATTCAGGTGATAGATCTCCAGACCCGGGCTAGGGAAGATTTGCGAGACACTCCTTGGCCTGAGGGAGAAAATGTGTTTATTGATGGGTCTTCAAGGGTGGTAGAAAGGAAGTGATTCACAGGATCCACTATCATTAATGGAAGGGAGTTAAAGGAAGGGGGGAGGTTGCCGCCCACATGGTCAGCTCAAACGATGGAACTGTATGCGCTTGTGAGAGCCTGTGAATTCTATTGGGACAAGATAGTGAATATTTTTACTGATTCTAAATATGCATACGGGGTGATACATGAATTACGGGAAGAAAGAAGTTTATTAACCTGCAGGGGAAAAAACGTTAGCTCATGAGAGCTTAATTACTCACCTATTTGAGGTGGTAAATTTACCAAAAGGGGTGACAATAATCCACATTAGGGGACACCAAGCAGGGTGCTCAGAGGAGGCAATAGGTAACCGACTGGCTGATGAAGAAGCTTGGAAAGCTGCATTGTTGCCAGAAATCTCTAAGATCCTCCCTTTACTCCCAGTAACTCTGCTGCTGCCAGAGAAACTGGCTTTTCTACCAGAGGAGCTTGAGATAATTAAAAAGAGTGGGGCAGAAGAAAGAGGGGATAATTTGCTTACAAGGGACTGTAAGCAGTGGATACCAAAAGCCCTGGCCTTACAGATATTAAAACAACTCCATGAAGGGAGTCATTGGGGCTCTCAAGGACTGGCAGAAGCCTTCCTCAAGATATATGTTGCTGTGGGTCTTTTTACTTTGGCAAAGCGAGCTATTGAGGATTGTTTGATTTGTGCTAAAATCAATAACAGGGTTACAAAGAAAATTGCCAGAGGAAGGAGGCCTTGGGCTGTATGCCCCTTCCAAAGATGCCAGGTGGATTTTATTGAAATGCCCCAAGTAGCAAGGTTTAAATATCTTCTGGTAATAGTACGCCAGTTAACAGGGTGGCCAGAAGCATTTCCAACTGCTTCAGCAACCATGGGATCACTTACTAAAGCGTTTTTGGAACAAATAATTCCAAGATATGGGATTGTGGAAGCAATAGACTCAGATAGGGGAACTCATTTCACAGGAAAGATCCTTCAAGAGGTTATGACTGCTTTAAGAATACAATGGAACCTCCAAATCCCCTGGCACCCCCAGAGCTCGGGCCAGGTTGAAAGAATGAATGGAGAAATAAAGAAACACCTTTTGAAGCTTGTGATAGAAACCAAGATGCCATGGGTATGGCTTTTGCCATTGGCTTTGACAAGAATAAGGGCCAGACTCAGAGGAGATATTCAATTATCTCCCTTTGAATTGATGTTTGGAATTCCTTACCCTTGTAATTCTCAACCTAGCAGGGGTGTGGAAATAAGTGATGTATATTTTAAACAATATGTGGCCAGGATACTGTCTCTTGTGAAATGTCTTCAACAGGAAGCTCAGCTGGCACAGACCCTGCCTTTGGACTTTGCTGTTCATAACATCCAACCAGGAGATTGGGTCCTAGTTAAGGAGTGGAAAGAAGCACCAGTAGTGGCGAAGTGGCGTGAACCTTTCCAAGTGTTACTGAGCACAGAAACAGCCGTCAAGACAGCTGAACACGGGTGGACCCACCACACTCGGGTCAAGGTCTCTGAGGCCCTGGAAATTTGGACATCTTGGCTGGAAGAGGATGGGAGGCCACGACTGACACTCTGCAGGAGTGGACTAGAGCAGTAACCAGTGCTTCGACACTGGGGGAAGCCCCGTGTGCTTACCCACAGACTGTCTGCTGAAATAGTCTGTATGGGCATCCCTCCTTTCGCATCTCCAGTCATTGGGTGTTACGCGATGGTCGTGGGTTGGAGACAGGCACACGACACAGTACACACCAAGGGTCATCAGCAAACAGCACGTTTTATTGTTCAGAACCTTCTTGTATAGGGAGTTCAAAACTCCTGGGTTTAGACGACTGATTGGTCTGAGTGTTAACCCCATCCAACTCCCTGGCCAATGATACATCTGCATTTAGGATTGGAAGGGATTGGTTGAGGCCTTTGTTTGAGTCCAAATCTGTCCCATCATTGTTCACCTAGGGACTTGTTTTATTTCTAGGCTGCACTTTATCTTTGGGTTTAGACTGTTAGACCCCCAACTGCCCTCCTTACAATTGTTCTATCGAGGCAGATGGAATTAAACACATATTAAGCTCACTAATGGTAGCTGGGTAAGCTGTTCCTACCATAATTACTGAAGGGATTTTGAAGGCTGTAAAGCAGTGGGGAAGGAGAGGTTTTTTTGACCACTTATTTTTAAGCTGCCCCCGAGATAATTCCACAAGTAAGACACATGTTGTCCATGACTATCAGTGGAAGTGGCAACATTGGAATGGAACTCGAACCCTTTTTAATAAGTTCTGGTCCAGATCCAACAAAACAGATCTGGGATGCAACTGCAGATGGAAACCTCATGTGGGAGCTTGGAAATACAAATATTGTGACACTTAGGGTGGGGCAACTATTGTTGAGGGACCGTTAAGCCCAGGAAGCAAGCTTTATTTTGACCCACCAATTAATGAGGAAAAGGGGGAAGGCCCCTTTGCCAATGAGACCTGGGCTTTGAAAAGGCATTATTGGATTTGTGGCCAACATGCCTATTGCAGGTTATCTCCAAACTGGTCAGGGATATGTTATGTAGGGTATATTAGACCGTTGTTATTTCTACTACCACAACTTCAGGGAAATCAGTTAGGAATCAAGATATAAGATGATCTAATTAGAGAAAAGTGGTCAATTGATGCAGCCCTGGCTGGAGGGAGCACCCAAAATTTGAGAAAAGATGAATGGCCACCTGAGCGAATCATACAACACTATGGACCAGCCCCTGGTGTGGGAAATCAAGGCACAGAAAGCTCTCTAAACCTTGTGCCTACAGGCCCAGACTTAGAAATGAATACAGGATTTAAGACCTTGGAAAAGGCTTCCAGATTTAGAGACCAGAAGCAAGAATGTGGATTTGTAGTTTAGGCAGAAACATGTTAAGCTAGGTAGTGAAAAGTTTTAGAGTAGAAAAGTTTGGCTAGAGAATTTGTTACAAAGGTAGTAAGAAGTTTTAAGGTGTAGTACTGTAGGTTTGTGTGTCATTATACGATTGGTTAAGAAGATCCACACTGCAGCAAAATGTGTAAAACAAAATAACCATGCCTACAGATCCAGAAATGGCTACAAAAGGACAGAAAATGATGTCACTGCAAATAATTGCAAAACCAAAAAAGACCAGGAACAGAAAGTTAAGTCAGCTGCCATTGACTTCCTCCTCCTTGCCCAAGGGCATGGATGTGAAGAATTCGAGGGCATGTGCTGCATGAACCTATCTGATCACTCGCAGTCAATCTATAAGCAACTCGCACAACTGAGAAATAATATGGGAAAGATTGTGACTCTTGATACTCCTTTCGACAAGTGGATCAGTTCACTTGGGCTTGCTGGTTGGATCAAAGATCTGATCCATTTCGGAATCGTTTTCTTTGTTATTATTATAGTTATATTAATAGTCGTACCTTGTGTGTTTAGATGTGTGCGAAAAACAGTTAATCCGGCCTTTGAGCCAGCCTGGGTAGTTCAGAAAGAAAAAGGGGGAATTGTTGCAGAATTCCTCAGGGAAGGTGGACATGATGTATACCTAGGCCTTGAACTACCTGAGCTGAGGCCTTCACAAAGGCCTAACTGAGGCCTTGAAGCCTGTGACGCAGCTAGAAATTCTTAGCCAAGTGTGGCGCAGTTAGAAATTAGTAGTTAAGGTGTCCGGGAAAGATAATAAGGTTGTGAAGGTTACAGAACAGAATTGTTAGTAAGCATGTGATAGCCACCTTAAGAGTAAGTAAAATAAAGTGTGTTTTCATACTTCTCTCTGCTGTATGCCAATGAAAAGCCACTGTAATTCTAAACTATATAGAAATGTATATAAGCAGCCATCTTAGCCAAAATAAAGCAGAACGTCGTAGTTAACCACATTGGCTAGACCTGCGTTCTCTATATACTCCTATTTCTCTTTATCTCAGGCAACCCTGAAACATATTGGAGCCTGATCACAGGGACCTGAGATTGTGAGTTCCTTGCAAAGCATTGATGCCAAAAAACCGTCTGGACGTGGGCACTGACCCAGAGCGCTTTTAAATATGAGGCTCTGGAGCCAGAGCGCATTTAAATATGGGGCTCTGGAGAAAGCTGTAATTTAAATACTGGGAGGCTTTCGCTGGGAGACTCCGTGCTTGATCGAGTCCGTGCTTGGTCGAGCAAAACGGAGCAGGAAGTTGGAGCTTCAGCAGCGGTTCGATGCCGAGGAACAGCGTCAGCACCACCCTGTGGAAGGAAGGTAAGCTGCAGTGCAGCAGAGTGGGACGTAACCATATGGGATGGATGCAGAAATTGCGGCAGCGGTTCACCTTTTGTTTGCTATCCTTTCTAAGAGAGGTGAAAAGGTGAAAGAGACTGAGATTGAACAGATAGCCCTGTGGGCGTGGAAACGGGGAAAATTGCATGATTCGTTGTTGGTTTTTAGTACCTCAGAATGGCGCGAGATTGGGGAGTTGCTCTGGGACTCGTCTCTCTCAGGAGGCAAGGAGGCGAAACTCACACATGACCTTGGAGCAGTTTGGAAAAAAGTGATTCATACCTTGCGTGCCATGTTAGCTGAGAAAAAAGCGGCGGTGGCAGCAGTCCAAGCTTTTGAGGGAATGGGAGGAGACAAGGCAGGAATTCCATCCCTTCCTCCTCAAAAACCTGCCAAAGTTGTAAAGTTTTTCGGTCTGGGTGAACGTCCGATTCGTGGTTTGAGTGCTCCAATCAGTTCCACTCCGCGAGCTGTCCTTGAACATGTAGCCCAGGCAGAACATGTAGCTCAGGCGGAGCAGTGGTCTCCTCGGCTGCTCGAACAGACTGAGGGCAAACAGGAAGTGGCTCTGCAGCCCCATTCAGGAGGCGTGGTGACAGGCGGAGACTCAGGCGGAGCTGAGGGCAGAGATGGGCAGACCCAGATGACACAGCACGGGGGCGGAACAGCAGGCGGAGACGAGAGTGACGTGCCGGTGGGGGTGGATCGATCCTCTCTTCAGCATGCACCAACGCAGATCGACCTGGAACGGGGGATCCGCTCCCCCCGCATCAGCACCGACACAAACCCAGCAGCTCTCCCCGCAGGGGGAGAAGCGGGCTGTGCGGCATCAGCAGCCAAGGCTCACACAGCAGCAACAGAGGCAGGAGCAAACACGTCAGCGTGCAGTCTCAAGCCAGCTGGCTGTCCACTTCCAATTGACAGTGACTCTGACACAGAGGAAAATGTGACTGCCTTTGCATCCTGTCACAGGCAGCTTCCACAAAGACAACTACAGTCTGTCACTGTTTCACAGCATGACCAGCGTTCATCTGAACTGCATCACATCATTTCAAAGCTTGCTCGACTGCCACACCACCCAGAAGAACAACATGACTCATCTCAATTACCAGCTGTTTCTAAAAATCCAATTGATGCAAGAAAAGCAGCAGCAGCAAAAACAGCAATCATGGCTGGAGTTTGGAATGCTGCAAATGCTCTTTCCTGTCCTGTCGTGATCGCAAATGGCACAGCCAACTGGGAACCTTATGATTATAAGGTGTTGCAAAAGGCCAAGGACATTGTTACAACTTATGGCCACAGGTCAGAAGCAGCAAGGAACATAATTCAATACATCTTCACGGCAGAGCTCCTTTGTCCATCTGATTGCACCAGCATTGCAACTTTGCTTCTCACACCATCGCAGCTTCTCATCTTCGAACGGGAATGGAAGCGCCTGGCTGCAGAAGAAGCCAGCAAGCATCGCCAAGTGGGTGATCCGTTGAACGCTGTCCAGCCCGACATGCTAACTGGGCATGGAGCGTACATTTCATCTTTGGTACAGCTCACCTTTCCTGTGGCAATGCATCGACTTGCTCAGTCGTTGGCTCTTCAGGCATTGCTGCTGGTGCCAGACAAGAAGTCATCACCTTACTCTACAATCAAACAAGGAAATAACGAACCTTACGCTCAATTCATCGACAGATTGGCTTCAGCTTTGAAGGATGCCACAGAGTTAACACCAGATGTTCAAGATCATCTGTTTTGTTCTTTGGCTTTTGAAAATGCTTATTCACGTACCAGAGCCATTTTGGCCACCCTTCCAAAAGAAAGTCCTGTTGATGAAATGTTAGAGAGAGCAACCCGAGCAGATCAAACGAATCAGAATGCGGCGTTCATGGCAACCATGCATGATGCCATCAAGCCACAAGGACACATCATCGCAGCTGCCTTGACCACTGGAAAGTCAAGAAGCAAGTCTTCATATCACAGCAAGCGAATTTGTTATCGCTGTGGTGAGACAGGTAATTTTAGAGATTCCTGTCAAAAACCCATGCGGTACAACAAATGTAATCTCAACACGCATGCTACAGAAGTTTGCAGGAAACCGGGAAACTTCAGACACAGCGCGTTGCGGCACCGCGCGAAGACACAAGTCGATGCCCGGATCCAGAAGACCCCGCCAACGGATTTCTAGTTAAAAACAAACCTGCCACTTGGGGAAGTCTCGGTGTGGATGTAGAAGCAGATGTGGAAGTCACTCTACAAAATAACGAAGTCACACTGATTCCCACCAATGTGTGTGGCCCAATGTACAGCATCAAATCTCACATTGGAGGTTTGCTTCTTGGAAGATCCTCCACGAGCAAACAAGGGGTGATTGTCATCCCAGGACTCATGGATGCAGATTTCACAGGACAAGTTCAAATTTTAGCTTATGCCCTGCAACCACCTGTGACAATTCCAAAAGGCAGCAGAATTGCTCAGATTGTTCCTCTTGAAGCCTTGTTGCCACATCGCTCCCGACCAAGACAGCCTGATGAAGCACAAAGAGGTGCTGAAGGTTTTGATTCCACTGGCCACGATGTTTTCTTCACTTTAGATCTGAGAAGTCACCCAAAAAGAACAGTGCGATTGCAACGTGGGTCTCAGGAGATCCAACTGAATTTGCTTCTAGACACGGGATCCGATGTTTCTGTATTGAATCAATTCTATTGGCCTTCGGATTGGCCTTTGCAGACTCCAAGCAACCACATCATTGGAGTGGGTGGAATGAGGATTCCTTCAATTAGCACAGATCCCATTCGCATCACCTTCAAAGACAATCAAGTCATTGTAGCACAACCATACGTCATGCCTTTGCCTGTCAAGCTTCGAGGACTGTTAGGCAGAGATGTGTTGTCCCAGCTTGGCATGGTTTTAACCACAGATCAGCATTTTTCCTAGTGGCCACTGCAGAGCAGCCCCCCATCCTAAAAATCGCCTGGTTGAACGACAATCCTGTTTTGGTTGAGCAGTGACCCATGACTGAAACAAGGCTGCAAATTGCAGAACAGCTGATTCAAGAGCAACCTAATGCTGGACACATTCGACCATCTGTCAGTCCATGGAACACTCCGATTTTCGTCATCCTGAAAAAGTCAGGCAAATGGAGGTTGTTACATGACTTGCAAAAGGTCAATGCGCAGATGCAGGCCATGGGTGCATTGCAGCCTGGCCTCCCTGCACCAACCATGATCCCGCAAAATTGGAGCATCGTTGTCGTTGATTTAAAGGACTGTTTCTTCACCATTCCACTCCATCCACAAGACACTCAACTCTTTGCCTTCACAGTGCCATCCATCAATAGGAAAGCTCCATCAAAAAGATATGAATGGACAGTTTTTCCTCAAGGAATGCGCAATTCTCCTAGCATGTGTCAACTGTTTGTTGTTGACTGGGCCTTGTGACCAATTCGGCAACATTTCACTGATGCAATGATTTATCATTATATGGATGACATTCTCATTGCCACCAAGCGACTGTTGCCACAAGCTGACATTGACTGGCTGATTTTACAACTAGAGCATCATGGATTGACAGTGGCACCAGAAGAAATACAGCGATCAGCTCCCTGGAAATACTTAGGCTGCCTGATCACAGATGCACAAATTCGTCCTCAGAAAATTACATTACATGATAACATCACCAGCTTGCATGATGCTCAGAAGCTCTTTGGAGACCTGCAACGGGTTAGATCCATTGCAGGCATCACCAATGATGACTTGTTGCCATTTCTACCATGGCTTCGTGGGAATGATGCCAGTGATTCGCGAATCTGCACCCCTGAACAACGCAAAGCTTTGGTGCATGTGTCAAAAAAGCTTCAACATGGTTGGAGTGCTCGTCGTATAGAATTCCTTCCATTGTCGCTTTTTCTTTCCAACGCCGAAGCTTGTCCGCTTGCCATTGTCTTTCAATGGCAAAAGAAAAAGGGGGAGAACTGATCTGACCAGAAATTTGATTTGACAGCAATTGTGATTGAGTGGGTGTTTCTTCCTGTCCAGCCAAAGTGTCGCGTCAGGAGCAGAACAGACGCTTTTGCAGCATTGATAAGAAAAGGCAGGGACAGAATTGTAGAAATAGACGAGAAAGAACCAGCAGACATCAGCATTCCTTTGAAAGATGAAGACTTGGAATGGCTGATGAGACACTCAGTTGCCTTGCAAGAAGCGTTGTTGGGTTTTGCAGGTGTGGTTCACAACAAGCAGCCAAAAGGTTCAATGTGGCATCTGATCACATGTCATCGTTGGTTGGAGAGACCTTTGTGTTCACTGAAACCAGTGAAAGGCAGGACGGTGTTTACAGATGCTGGTCAAAAAACGAAAAAGGCTGCATGTGTTTGGCAGCAACGAGGAGAATGGCTGCAACATGTAATCAAGGGTGAAGCCGGAGATACATTACAAACCCTTGAGCTGAAAGCCGTGTGTTGGGCTTTGCAGACTTGGAACAAGGAACCACTCAGTGTTGTATCAGATTCTTTGTATGTGGTAGGAGTAGTACAAAGAATCGAAGATGCACTCCTCAGGCAAACCAAGAATCAGCGCCTTGGAGAATTGTTTTTGCAACTGAGAAGCATCTTGAAACAGCGCCATCATGTCTTCTGTGTCATGCACATTCGCAGTCATCAGTGCAACAGAGGTCTGGGAGAAGGCAGCGCACGGGCTGATGCAGCAGTCAGTTGTGTTGTCCATGTTCCTCCTCAGAACAAATTTGAAAAGGCTCGCAACAGTCATGACACATTCCATCAAAATGCACGAGCCTTGCACTGACAATTTCAGATTCCTTTGAGTGATGCACAAGGAATTGTGCGTGCCTGTCCTCAATGTAGTCATCATGGACCGGGACTGGGTCTGGGCACAAACCCGAAGGGACTGAAAGCTTTAGAGTTGTGGCAAATGGATGTAACTCATGTTCCAGAGTTTGGGAGATTGAAATAGGTCCATGTCACTGTAGATACATATTCGAAATTTATTTGGGCAACAGCACAACCTGGAGAGACGGCTTTACATGTAGAAAGGCATCTGTCTGTTTGTTTTGCAGTCATGGGTGTGCCTGTGGAAATTAAGACCGACAATGGTCCAGCCTATGTCAGTCAACGAGTTGCCAAATTTATGAAGAAATGGGGAGTGAAACATACTACAGGAATTCCTCATTCTCCCACTGGTCAAGCTATTGTAGAAAGAGCAAACCGTACCCTGAAAGAATATCTTGCAAAACAAAAGCTGACCGATGACGTTGATGTAGTTAGTAGATTATCTAAAGTATTGTTTACATTAAATTACTTGTGTTTAGCAGAAGGTCGAGAAGAACCTGCAGTCGTGATACATCATCACGCATTGAAAGAGGGAAGGCCGCAGGCAATTCCAGGACTTTATGTTTACTATAAGAACATGCAAACGGGTGAATGGCAAGGACCGAGTCAAGTGTTGTTTAATGGCCGTGGATGTATGTGTGTGTCCACAGAAGCTAGTCATGTCTTGGTGCCGAGTCGATTTACCCGTGCATGTCCTCTGGCAAAGATCCCATCAGACGGAGAGAACGAACCTGAGAACGACAATCCACCTGGAACACCTGACAATTCAGAGACTGATCAAAATTAGTTTTAGTGTGTGTGTGAAATAAGTTGTAAGTAACTTCTTTGCAGGAACCTGGAAGAAACGACCGGAAGTGCCAGCAAAATGTTGTGGGTTGAACTGTTTGTCTTTAATGTTATCCTGGTAAAAGGCACAATTGCAGTGCTTGACATTGACCAAAGAGAGAACATGTGGGTCACATGGGCCAATCGAACTGGACAAGATTCATTCTGTTTGTCTTTAGCGACACCGTCCAGTCCGTTTTGCACCTGTTTAATTGGCGTTCCATTGTCTTCCATGATAGAGTTCAAAAATTGGACTCAAACTAAAATATATTCAAATCTAGTAGAAGCCTGGAATGCATGGTGTCACCAGCCTGTTGGATCCACTCACATGCATTCTGAAACTTGGTGTGAAACTCATAAAATTCCAAAAAATTATTTAGGAGCCCAAGCTGTTGCCATTGCTCAGAATCTTAAAATCAAGGGTACTGAACCGCAGGTGTTTGATCTCCTCGGTTCTGTACCAGGTAATTATTGTTTAACATTTGGCCATGTGAGACAATCCAAAGCTGGCAACACTTGGTTGTTTCCTAAATCCCCATTGTATTATAGTAACACAGAGTACTGCAACAATTGGACACAGCTTGTAGCGCCAGCACAAGATGCCACAAGACAACTACCACCAGGTGTTTTCCTCATCTGTGGGGATCGAGCCTGGTCAGCAGTGCCTCAAAGAGCAGCAGGAGGTCCATGTTACTTTGGAAAATTAACTTTGTTCGCTCCCTCCATTCATCAAATCACAAAATTTTCACAAACACCTCGATGATCTAAACGCAGTGCTCTTCATTTGGATTCCCATTGTAAAGATTTAGTTGATTTGTGGCAAAGTCCAACTGTAATTGTAGCCTCAATCTTTGCCCCAGGAGTCACATCAGCACAAGCTCTTACTCAGTTACGAACCTTAGCTTGTTGGATATCAAAACAAATTAACATAACATCTAATATGCTGAGTGAACTTGCTGCAGATGTTGGTACTGTCTGCCATGCAGTCCTTCAAAACAGAGCTGCCATTGACTTCCTCCTCCTTGCCCAAGGGCATGGATGTGAAGAATTAGAAGGCATGTGCTTCATGAACTTATCACTCGCAATCAATCTATAAGCAACTCGCACAACTGAGAAGTAATATGGGAAAGATTGTGACTGTTGATACTCCTTTCGACAAGTGGATCAGTTTGCAGCGGTTTCCTTCAGGGGGGCAGCTACCAGCAAGCTGCTTACCCCAGACCAACTGCAGTAGTTCGTGGCTTCCTCAGATCTGCTAGCTGGAAGCGTGGGTGAGGCTTTGGAATGAAGAGCGGGCTTCTGCAGTGGGTTTGAAAGGTGTTTATTGTTGCAGCTCCACGTGCAAAAAGCAAGGCTCAGCCTGTCCTTCTCCCTTTTGTGATTCTTTGCAGTTTTGCATTGTAGTAAACTACACTATTCCTTAAGTTGGTGTCTGTTGGGACAGGACGTGTTACAGTATTTTTAGACTTACTCTACAACTTTGATCATTAAACTCCCCCTACCTTTAGCCCTACCTGTCTTGACAGCTTTCCTCTGTCACACATTTCCTGGTGACTGTAATTTCTATTACATTAGGGTAAGCTAAGCAATGCACATAATCATTGCTACAAAAGATTGCCTATAGTGATTAAGAAAGATACATCACCAATTGCCCTAATACTTTACCATCATCCAAATCTGCAAAGCATCAACTGTGTGGGAAGCTGTCTCAGTGAAGGACTGGAGAACCGCACCCAGTAACTGGGAAATTCTGTGGTGCATCCACCTTGCAGGCCACGAGGCTTCCCCACTTCGCTGTGACAGTAGCCCAGCTTTTATACTGTTAAACAAACAACCTGACAAATCTTCTAATTTCATTCTCCTGTTGGCTTTCTCCCAAAGCCTGTCCAGGGCTCAAGGAGGAACCAAGGGAGTTGTCTTTGATCCTATATCCCCCCTAATTAGGCCAGATGTGGCCTTATCTGGTTTCTAGATACGGAAAGGTAAATACATGTTTTGCCAATAAATGGGCACATATAACAATACTTCATTAATGAGTATATATACAGATATAACATTTGGTTGGAAGGTTCATCTAGAGGTTGACTGGCTCAGGGCCTGTTGTTCAGGCCTTAGTACTTCACCCAGGTACTTAGTTCTAATTTCAGTGGTTTTTTTTTTAATTAAGAAATTACGATTTGACATTTCAGTTAAATTGAAACGTATAAGAGAGAGTTTTCAAAGTTTTGAGGTGAAAAATACCTTATTTGTAGATACATTGGTGTTTTTGCTATGTCTAATTAGAGATACCTTGGGCTACAGGCAGAAATGACAGTTTTCAAGGGCAAGAACGTTTTTTTCAGCAGTAGCAATTAGCAAAAAAGAGAAATTGAGAATTGTATAGCACCCTTCTTCTATGCTGTAGTTCTAATATGAAAGGACACCATAGTCTCCTCCTTAGACTACTGTTAGAGAAGTATTGCACTACTGAAGGCTCTTTGCCAAATGGGATCCTGTTCCACAGTCCATACATATATGAAAAGTACTATTTCTGTCTCAGAACCCAGTTTCTTTGCATTGATAGCAAAGATGGACAGCTGTTTAATATTATTGTACTCAATAAGCAAGTGTCTGGTGACGGAGTATCACTGCAAACTATTGGAATACTGATGAAGAGGTTTCTTTATTTGTGTAAAAATAAATAAATGTACCTCCTGCAATGTGGGAGCTTTGTTCTCCAGTGTACCTTGCTAGAAGTGGTGCTTGAGGCACTAAGAACAAAGTTGAAAAAACCCAACTTCTGTAAATATTTGAATTATTCTATGTATTTTCAAGAAACTTTAAATAGAAAACAAAACACAACATAACCAAATAGTCATAGGTTTCTGTATGCGTAAGCTTACAGTAGGTAGTTATTACAACATTTGCATATTTTTTTTCCAGCTATTTGGATACACGTTTTCATTCTTTCAGAGGTTTGTTATGGATCAGTGTCTTGGTTTGGGAAGGCAGGTATCTGCCAGGGAAAGCTGGAGCCTCCCTTGGAATGGAGAATGTAAACCACCTTCCCCCCCCCGCCTTTTCCAATTATAAATTTGCAGTTAGAGGCTTTCAGGCAGAGATTTGGAGATAGAAATAGCAGTTCTTTAGTAGTATGTATAACAAAGCAAAGCAAAAAAAAAAAAAAAAACCAAAAAAACCCAACTACAGCATTAATAACAAAACAATACCAAGAACCTTGAGGGCTTTGCTTTACAAAAACTCAGGGGAGTTCGGTCTCGGTGCCCCTGCAGGATCCTCAGAGCACCAAGCTGGAAACAGTGGAAAAGTCCCGGGCTGGTGGCTGTGATGGCAGGATGTCCCAGCAGGGCAGGGGGAGGTGCAGGGTCACACTGTAGCAAGAGGAGCAGCGCCGAAGAAGCCGATGGCGGGGCAGGGCTGGCCCAGCCCCAGCAGGGCGGCAGAGGAGCTCAGAATTCCAGGGCGAGCAGATGATAGTAGATTTCCCAGGACCGGACTCCTTTGGCCACAGTGAACTTCTCTAGCAGCAAGCAGCAATCCAGCCCTTCTCTCTCCCCGAACGCCAAAAAACAGTGCCCCGCTGCCTCAAGCTCTGTCCTTTTCCTGCCCCAAACTCGCGTTCTCTCCCCCTCCGAGCTTTGGCCACCCCTTTGTTTTGGTCAAGTACTCTTAAGTATCCAACACTTGGTTTCCTTGGTAACTTATGGGGGAAAAAAATCTTTAGAGTAAAAAAGAACAGACGTAACCCCCAACAATCAGAAAAATCAATCTTTTAAAAAACTTCAGTCGTGTTTTTGTGCAATCACGTGACTTAATCAAGATTCATGTCGTTTTCAACACTGCCTGACAGTATAGAATACAAGCATACCTTTTTGTTAAATAGTGCTACTCTATGGTTTTGTCTGGGAGCCACTGTAGACTGCAGTACTCACGTCAGAGCTCGGAGTAATCTGCAGCTCCAAAGGGCTCTGTAATTCATCTTGAAAATGAAGGGAAGTTTTGTTTTCAAGGACACTATTGGAAGGAAAGGCCATTGCACCACCCTTAATATGTTAGATATCTGATAGATTTTTAATTTTGGCAGAGTATTTTTATATATGCACACTTGGCTTTCTAAAAAATAAGATGAAAAACACACAGAGAGATATCTACATCCATCTATGGTGCTAAATTTATGTTACACCTTAAATATGAAAACAGAAACTATGTTTAAAGTATTTTAGCGTAGAAATGCACAGAACCTACTCCAAGTGAAAGAAAATACTGCGTAAGCCCGATAATGTAATGGTTTTTAAATAATCTTTAAAACTGTTTTCTGAAGGGATACTTGCCTTTAATTTGGGAAAATATCCTGCTATGTGCAGTGGAATGTCGCTGTAGGACATGAAAGGAAGATGAAAGACTAAATATTTCAGAAGGCAAAGAGCATAGAAAAAAGGCCTTTATTGTCTAATTTTTACTACCTTTTATAAGGTGTTCCAATACAGACTTAACATGATTGGTGAATAGGAACAACACCTCTCTAATCCCATTGGTTAAACTAGAGAAACAGCAAAACACCACTTGGAGAAAGATTGTTTTGAGAAAGGATAGTTGTTTGCCAAGATTGTTTTGAGAAGCTTTCTTGAGAAATTTTTCCTTGGGAAAAAGTGTTATAAATTAATTTTAGCTAATCGGATAGAAAGAACAAATTTTATTTTTCTATTTTAAAATTTATCTGGGACAGCCACGAAAACAACATTCGAATGTTGGGTGAAACAGACGACCGACAGCAGGGCTGCTATCTCGCTCTGTTCCACCCTTTGCTGGTGTTTGGGCCCAGGTTCTTATACTGTATTTTGTGCTTCCCGGCAGCAGAGGTATTGTGTCTTCAAATTCAAACCCAGTCTTTTCACTCGGTGATGAATCCTGAACAGATTTCCCGGCACTGGACCATGTCTGAAAGGATTTTCTGGGAATCCTCTTTTGGGATGTTGATTTCTCCAAATTCAGGGTCCACCCTTGAGATTAGTATGGATGGGTTGATGGCCCACGTGTCCAAGATCTGATTAGCTCAAGGAGCCACATCCTGGCAAGCCACTCTCCTTTCTGGCGTAAATCAAGGTGTTAAGTTTGTACATTTACAGTTCACAAAGCATGTCCTGGTATTTGGAAAACGCCTGCTCCATTCCAGGGACCAGGATTAGTTTTACATTTACAGGGTTACAAAAATATACATTCTATCATCTACTACATTTATTATAGTTCCTGCATTTAATTGCACGAATTTATAGTCATATCTATCACAGTCCCCCACCTTTTTCATTAATCCATTAAATTCGTGTTTATTTCTAATTTTGCCTACATTCTATTATTTTATTTCCCCTTCCCACCACCAACTAGTTTACTCTGACCTTTGGAGTTGAAAATGTGGTAAATCCAATAGTGTGGGCCAGTGATATCCCAAGAAGATCCAAACAAGCAGAACCAGTGACTATTGCACTCAAACCACAGCCACCCTGGTAAGGCAAAAACACCCTTTGAAATTAGAGAACCGTAAGGGATTGGCATCTGTAATTGAAAAATTCCTGCAACATGGTTTATTAGTGCAATGTGAGTCCAAATTCAACACCCCAATTTTAGCTGTTAAGAAAGCAGATGGCAAGAGTTATCGATTAGTACAAGATTTAAGAGCAATTAACAAAATTACAGAGGACATACACCCAGTGGTAGCCAATCCCTAAATCCTTTTGACCACACTGACAGACAAATTAGATTGGTTTACTGTTGTAGACCTAAAGGATGCCCTTTTCTGCATTCCTGTGCATAAAAACAGCCAAGAGCTTTTTGCTTTTGAGTGGGAAAATCCTGAGACAGGGAGGATAAGTCAGCTCACTTGGACAGTTTTACCCTAGGGTGTCAAGAACAACCCAACAATATTTGGAAACCAGCTAGCAAAGGAATTAGAAGACGGGAAAAGACATGAGCCAGAAGGAGTTATTCTTCAATATGTGGATGACATCCTGATTGCAGCCAGAACCAGAGATGACTGTATACGACTTACCATAAGTTTATTAAACTTCTTGAGACTGAGTGGGTACAGAGTTTCTAAACACAAAGCACAGATTGCCAAAGAAGCAGTAGTTTACTTGGGGCTTGAGATCTTTCGTGGACACCAACAGCTCAGCAAAGAATGGAAAGAAGCCATCTGTCGACTCCCAGAGCCCCACACTGTGAGAGAGATGCAAGCTTTCCTGGGAATGATAGGTTGGTGTCGTTTGTGGATAGTCAATTATGGACTGCTGGTAAAAACCTGTCGTGGTTTGAAAGCAAAACGAGTGAGAGGCTCCAAGTCAGAAATACAATTTAATAGGAAGAAGAAAAAAAGGGTAAAATAAAATAAATGCAATAATACAAAAGACCACTGACAGAGTCAGAATACAACCTGAGTGGGATGATGGAAGCAGTGATCCTGTAGAAAGGTCTGGTAGCTCTGATCCTCTGGGAATCCAGTGGGTAAGGTCCCCCATATTGTTCTAAATCTCAGATTATATCCAGGTAAGAATGCTTGGCTCCTCCCCCTGGGCGGAGCATCTCACAATAGGATAATGAGTCATACAGGGGGGTCCTTGATGGCCCATTAAAGTGAGATAACTATGATATTTATGAGTCATGCAGCAGGCCATTAACAAAAGATCCATTAACAGAAGACCCATTAACAAAAGACCCATTAACAGAAGACACCTTAACAGAAGAAGACACCTTAACAGAAGAGGGAAGGGGAACCTGCTTCAGCAATTGGTTTCAACAGTTCATGAAGATGGTGATCGAATACTTTGTGTATATCTTATACTACAACCCAGGACATAATCCACCCCTTATTCTATCACCATCAATATGCCCAAATCAATACATTTTTACAGAGATATACATATATGCATACAGAATGAAACCTCACACACTGTTCTCACTTAAAATTAGGTCTCCCTGGGGTACACAACGGGTTTTCCCATCTTTCTGCATTACCCACCAAGTGTAACCAGGTCCTTGAGCAAAGACAATCCCACAGATGGGTCTGCCTTTGCCTGAGGTGGGATTAATCCAAACAGTCTTTCCTAAAATGCTCTTCATGTGTACCACAGGGACTTTGTCTCCATCCACTGTGTGTAAGGGTTCAGACTGGGCAGGACCAGCTCGATTGATAGACCCTCGGGTGTTGACTATCCAGGTGGCTTTGGCTAAGTTTATTTCTCAATTCTTGAAGGTCCCTCCTCCAAGTGCCTTCAGGGCAGTCGTTAGTAGTCTATTGCACCGTTCAACTTTCCTGGCAGCTGGTGCATGATAAGGAATGTGATATATCCATTCAATACCATGCTCTCTAGCCCAGGTGTTTATAAGGCCGTTCTTGAAATGGGTCTCATTGTCTGACTCAATTCTCTCAGGGGTACCGTGTCTCCACAGGACTTGTTTTTCAAGGCCCAAGATGGTGTTCCGGGCAGTGGCATGGGGCACAGGGTAGGTTTCCAGCCATCCAGTGGTGGCTTCCACCATGGTCAGCACGTAGCGCTTTCTTTGGCGGGTTTGGGGAAGGGTGATGTAGTCAATTTGCCAGGCTTCCCCATACCTGTACTTCAGCCATCGTCCACCATACCACAGAGGCTTCACTTGCTTGGCCTGTTTGATTGCAGCACAGGTCTCACAGTTGTGGATGACCTGTGAGATGCTGTCCATAGTAAGGTCTACCCCTCTGTCACAGGCCCATTGGTATGTTGCATCTCTTCCTTGATGACCAGAGGCATCATGGGCCCAACGAGCTAGGAACAATTCTCCCTTGTGCTGCCAGTTTAGATCCACCTGTGATATTTTCACCTTGGCAACTTTGTCCACCTGCTCGTTGTTGCGATGCTCCTCATTATCCTGGCTCTTGGGTACGTGTGCGTCCACGTGTCGAACCTTCACGGTCAGCTTCTCTACTCGGGCGGTGATGTCTTGCCAAATGTTAGAGGCCCAGATGAGTTTTCAACGGTGGGGGCAATCCCCTCTCCAGCACCCCCCCGGGCGGCGGGGTTGTCCCCCCCACACAAAGCGGAGCAGGGGCAACCCGCGGCAGTCGGGCGCCCCCCCTGCGGGGTGGCGGCGGCCGCGGCGAAGTGGGAGAAGGTAGCAGTGAGTGTGGAGAGGGGCAAGATCCGATTCCCTGCGCCCACCCTCCGCGGTTTCAAACTGGAGCGGCCGCAGTTCCCAAGCCCAGCAGCTTGAGGGGGGAGTCCCCGACAGCCCCCGGGGGGGGGGAACGCGGCGGCCAGTGCGAACGGGATGGCGCCAGGCAGCACGGACGCGTGCTGCCTTCCTTGGAGCGGCAGTGGGTGCCGCCCGTCCCCGAGCGCGGCGGAGCTCCCTCGCTGCCGAGCCCGGATGCGGGACAGTGCCCGCGCCGCTGTGGACGTGGCCAGTCTTGGTCCCCCTGCGGCAGTGAAGGCACGGCAGTGGCCCCCCATCCCGATTCGCGCAGTTCCCGCAGCGGAGCAGGGGCGACCCCTGAGCTGCCCCGCGCTCCCCGCGAGAGCCTGTCTCCACCTCAGTGGAGCCCCGGGTGGGAGACCCGGTTCCCTCCTCCTGCCCTCCGCGTTCCCGAGCCGGGACAGCCCCGCCCCCCCCCGAGCGCGGACAGCGAGGGGAAGCCAATTGGCCTTTTTCCAGCGAGTCAGCCATCCCCACAGAGCATTAGCTACCATCCATGAGTCAGTGTAGAGATAGAGCCTCAGCCACTTCTCTCGTTCAGCAATATCCAAAGCCAGCTGGACAGCTTTAAGCTCTGCAACCTGACTCGATCCACCTTGTCCCTCGGTAGCCTGTGCAACTCGTCGTATGGGGCTCCATACTGCAGCTTTCCATTTCTGGTTAGCGCTTACAATTTGGTATGAGCCATCAGTGAAGAGAGCATATTGTCTTTCAGTCTCTGGTAGCTCATCATATGGTGAGGCTTCCTCAGCACGTGTTACTTGCTTTTCTTCTTCTTCAGATGATAATCCAAAAGTCTCACCTTCCGGCCAGTTTGTTATAACTTCCAGAATCCCAGGGCAATTTGGGTTTCCAATACGGGCGCGCTGTGTAATGAGGGCAATCCATTTGCTCCATGTGGTGTCAGTAGTGTGATGCGTGGAAGGAACCTTTCCCTTGAACATCCACCCCAACACCGGTAGTCGGGGTGCCAAAAGCAGCTGTGTTTCAGTGCCAATCACTTCTGAGGCGGCTTGAACTCCTTCATAGGCGGCCAAGATCTCTTTCTCTGTGGGAGTGTAGTTGGCTTTGGAGCCTCTGTAACTTTGGCTCCAGAATCCCAATGGTCGGCCTCGAGTCTCCCCAGGCACCTTCTGCCAAAGACTCCAGGACAGACCATGGCTCCCGGCTGCAGAGTAGAGCACATTCCTCACATCTGGTCCCCTCCTGACTGGGCCAAGGGCTACTGCGTGAGCAATCTCTTGCTTGATCTGAACAAAGGCTTGTTGTTGTTCAGGGCCCCAGTGGAAATCGTTCTTCTTGCGGGTAACCAGGTAGAGAGGGCTCACAATCTGACTGTACTCAGGAATGTGCATCCTCCAAAAGCCTATGGCACCTAGGAAAGCTTGTGTTTCCTTCGTGTTAGTAGGTGGGGACATGGCAGTGATCTTGTTGATTATCTCTGTGGGGATTTGGCAACGTCCATCTTGCCACTTCACTCCCAGGAACTGGATTTCTTGAGCCGGTCCCTTAACCTTACTTCATTTAATGGCAAAACCAGCTTTCAGCAGGACTTGGATAATCTTCTCTCCTTTCTCGAAGACCTCCTTTGGGGTGTTCCCCCATACGATGATGTCATCAATGTACTGCAGATGTTCTGGAGCCTCACCCTTCTCCAGTGCAGCCTGGATCAGTCCATGGCAGATGGTGGGGCTGTGTTTTAACCCCTGGGGCAATTGGTTCTAGGTGTACTGCACGCCCGTCCAGGTGAAAGCAAACTGGGGTCTGCATTCTGCTGCCAAAGGAATGGAGAAGAAGGCATTGGCAATATCAATGGTCACATACCACTTTGCTGCCTTGGACTCCAGCTCGTACTGAAGCTCTAACATGTCTGGCACGGCAGCGCTCAGTGGTGGCGTGACTTCATTCAGACCACGGTAATCCACTGCCAGTCTCCATTCTTCACTGGACTTACGCACAGGCCATATATGGCTGTTGAAAGGCGAATGAGCTTTACTGATCACTCCTTGGCTCTCCAGTTTACGGATCATCTCATGTATGGGAATTACAGAGTCTCTGTCAGTGCGGTATTGCCAACGGTGGACTCTTGCTGTGGCAATTGGTACCTGTTGTTCTTTGACTCTCAGCAGTCCTACAGCAGAGGGGTCATCTGAGAGACCAGGCAAAGTATTCCATTGTTTGATGTTTTCTTTCTCCACTGTGGCTATTCCAAAAGACCAGCAATATTCTTTTGGGTCTTTGAAATATCCATTCCTGAGATAATTTATGCTGAGGATACATGGGGCCTCCGGGCCAGTCGCGATGGGGTGTTTTTGCCACCCGTTCCCCATTAAACTCACTTCAGCCTCTAATACAGTCAGTAGCTGGGACCCTCCTGTCACCCCAGAGATAGAAATGGGTTCTGTTCCTACATGCCTTGATGGCATCATGGTACATTGGGCCCCAGTGTCAACCAATGCTGTATATTTTTGTGGGTCAGATGTGCCAGGCCATTGGATCCACACAGTCCGGTAGATCCGATTGTCCCTTTCCTCTACCTGGCCAGAGGCAGGGCCCCTCTATTCCTGACCATGGCATACATTGTTCTCTTCCGGTAAATATGTTTCTGAGGTCCCTTCAAGAGGATCAGTCATATCATCATTCCTGTACCATGTGGGGTTCTGTGCACGAGAGACCGGAGCGACATTGATTCTAGATGGGCTTCCTGTGGTAAGTGTTTCTCTTTTCAGCTCATGTACCTGAGCTGCTAAGGAGGAGGTGGGTTTTCCATTCCACTTCTTCATGTCTTCTCCATGCTCTCGAAGGAAAGACCAGAGGTTACCTCGTGGTGTGTATCTTCTCTCCCTAGCTGGGGAACGCCTGCTCCTAATGGTAGAGACTCACCGGCTCTGGTGAGATTTGGTAAATTTCTTCTTTAAGTTCTTCTTTCAGTTTCTGATGGCCTTCTTCAATCAAACTCAGGACTTGCTCAGCCAGTCTTGTTTCCACAGACGAGACATGAGTACGAACTGGGACGGTGACAGTGTCTTCGTAAATTCTTATTTTATTCTCCAAGACACCCACCCTGTCCTCACCTTCCCTCCATTGCAGTGTTGCCAGGTAACGTGAGTACATCTCTGGTCCAAGCCATGCAAATCTCAACCACATCCGTGATGTGCACTGGACACCATCTGGGCTTTTAGGAAATCTCTCGTCTTCTGAAAAAATGATCTCCAGCACAGCCAATTCCCTCAGGCATCGGATACCTTGTTCTATTGTGCTCCATTTTCCTTGGTGTACTTGTAGGTCTTCTTTACAAAGGTATCTGTCTTTCACACTTGTTAGCAGTCGCTGCCAGAGACTCAGAGGTTCTTGGGTTTTCCCAATCCCCAGGTCAATGACCACATCCTGGGACAGCAATCCCAGTTGCCTGGCCTCAATTCCATCCAGAATGGTGTCATTGGCTGCAGCGTCCCAGATGGGGAGCAGCCAGGTCAGGATGAACTCGTTGGTCTGGCGGGTGAATTCCCTTCGCAGGTCACGCAGCTCACCCAGAGATAGAGAGCGGGTGATGATCTCTGTCTCTGTCTCTTCTGCTGGGTGCGAAGGTCCTGCTGCATCCTCGTCAGTCACTATGCGGACTGATTTGCTCCTTAATTTCTTCTTCTGAGTGGTGGCAACTGCTACTGGTTTAGGCTGTTCCAGTTCAGTGACTGTTTGTGTGGAGATGGTGATGGCACCTTTGGTTCCTTTCTCCTCTGTGGCAGTCTGCACAGATGTGGACACTGTTGCCTCACTTTTGACTTCTTTCTCTTCTGTGATTGTCTGTGTAGATGTGGACACTGTTGCCCTGCCTTTGGCTCTCTTCTCCTCTGTGACAGTCTGTGTAGATGCTGATGCTGCTGCTTTGCTTCTTTTTCCCTCTTCCTCTTCCTTAAGAACATGTTGCATCACACCATGTAGTGTTTTGATTCTAAGCATGGTGCAGGCCGTGCAGAGAAGACAAAGCAGGACTAACAACAACATCATGCTGTCCTTGGTATCCAGAGGGCACTCAATATTTTCAAAAACTACTGTGTCATGCCTGAAAAGCTGGAAAAAATCATTCTTTACCCCTCCCCACAGGGGCTGGGTGAGATTGTTGAGGCCCTGGACATAGCATCTTAGACCAGTGTTGGAGTGCGTGTCTCTTTGGTCAGCCCGGTGTTTGGCTAGACCACCCAGCAGCTCCAACACGCCACAACAGGATCGATCTGTGAGTCTTGGCTCAGCAGCCCCTGGACTTTTGCTGTCACGGCCGTGGTGTAAATGAAAGAGGGGACTCTCGGAGGGTAGGGAGGAACAGAGGTTTATCGGGGGGTCACAGGGGAACCCCTTACCTCCTGCCCGATGCCTCAGGAGAGACCCCGGACAAAGGTTACAGGGGGGTTTTGTCCAGGACAGGCTCAAGGGGTGGGTACAAACTACAAACCAATAAAACAAAGCAAAGTACCAAATGCCAACTGAATTACCTAACTACTAACAAATCAAGGTAATTTGGGGAGGGGTCTCGAGGGAATCTGCCAACTGCTGTTCGAATCTCTTCGAAAGTTCTGGACCTTGAAGATAGTAACTTAATGATGGACAGGGGAAGAAGGAGAGGATGGGAAGGGAGCATCATGGGGAAAGGACCAATAGGAGACAGTCTCTGGGCAAAGACCAGAGAGG
>JANPWX010019020.1:79968-173943 GCA_024734555.1 Trochalopteron elliotii
ATCACAGAAGGTAGGTGGGCTGTTACACCAGCAAATCAGGTTGTAGTCCCACCCCTAATCCTGCAAGAGCTGGCTCAAAGAGGACACAATAACACACATTTTGGTGTTGAAAATCTTCTGAAACAGCTAAAAAAGTAGTAATAGGAAAGGGAATGACTGACATTATACAATCAGTAGTGAGCAAACGTGAAATCTGCTGTAATAACAACCCTCACATGAGGAAAAGACTTGTATTAGGAGTAACAAAAGCAAGAGATCTTCCTGGAGATTACTGGCAAATAAATTTTGTGGAGTTACCATGCGAAGAGGAATAACATTAGTCCCTATGAAGTAATATATAGCAAACCATATCAGATCCCACATATTTTTGGTGAAATTCACATGAAGGAGAAACTTGATTTATAGAGATGTCTAATAGTTTTAGATTCCACTTTGCAGAAGCTCCAGACTTACGTCATGCTAACCAGACCCACAGGACTCGACACACCTGCACATCCATTCCAACCTGGAGACTGGGTCTGTGTTAAGTGGTGGGACAATGATCCTCTACAAGCCAAGTGGAGAAAACCATTCCAAGTTCTGCTGACCACTCTCACCACAGTCAAAATTGCTGGCAAAGAACCCTGGATTCACTATTCCAGAGTTAAGAGAGCTTCTGCTCCTGAAACAACTGAGAAAACAGAGACTAAGACTGATGCAGATAAAAACATGCTTTAAATGACTTCTCCTCTGTACTTAAAGAACTGTGCACAATAATCATCATTCTTCTTTGCATGATACCTAACTGTACAAGACAATACTACTGCTAGGTGTTTATTACTGGTGTTTAATTTTTTTAGTTTTTTTGTGTTTGTTTAGCTTTTGTTTTTTATTGCTAACTATTTATCTATGGTTAAATGTTCATTACTGCTAGCTGTCTACTATTGTTAGTTACTTATTTGTTATTAAATACCTATTATTAGTAAATATTTAAGATAGAGACTCGACAAGGGAAAAGCCTTGTCAAGCCTCTAAAGGGAGGAAATGATGCCTTAAGTTTTAGTTTTCATGTTTGCAGATTCTGTGCTGCCTAGGGATGTAGTTCTGAGCCTCATATTAAGTGGCAGTAAGCTCTCTTCACAGAGTAGGTAGACAAAACAAATCCTTTTCCTGCTGAAGACCAAGGACACCTTTCAGACCTGAAAGCATAAACAATGGTGGACTGAAAGGAGGAACAAGAAGGATGAGACCTCACAATCTGAAGCTGTAATTGGACAATTAAACCCCAATATGCAAATGGACCAAAACTTATAAAAGTGTGAGACTGAGTGCAGCTTCCTGCAGCAATGGGGAGTGGAACACAAAACTGGCATCCCCCACTCCCCGACAGGTCAAGCAATTGTGGAAAGGACTCATCAGAACCTCAAAAGAGTCCTCAGCCAGCAGCAACTGATCCTCAAGATCGAACCACTATCCATAAGACTAGCCCGTGCCTTGTTCACTTTGAATTTTCTTAACTGTTCCTTTGAGACCATGAACCCGCCGGTGACAAGGCACTTTCGAGGGAGCTCACAGTTAGAGCCCCATGAAAGGCCAAAGGTCCTTGTCAAAGATCCAGAAACTTTGAAGACACAGGGTCCTCACGATTTGGTCACCTGGGGGCGTGGGTATGCCTGCGTCTCCACTCCCACTGGCTTGAGGTGGATCGCCTCCCACAGTGTGAGACCCTATGTCCCCAAAACTTCAGAGACAAAAGTACCCCAGGTCACTGTGGCCTCCTGGAGAAGGAGGAAAAAGGAGGAAGAGAAGGCAGATCCAGGGGCAAGTCCTCCCTGCCCAATTACTCTTCCCTCCTGGGTTTTCTGGCACGAAGAAGTAGTGGAGGAGCTGTTTCCTCCAGCTGAATGTTTTCAGTGGTTGTTTAACTGAATCTTTTTTCTAAGTTACAGAACCACAGTCCCGGTGACCGGCATGGAAATTCGCAGCACAACAGTTGTCGCCCTTGTAGTGCTGTTCTGTTTTCCATCAATAACCATCCCCTGGATCGTTCCGCAGCCCAAAACCAATGTGTGGAAAGTCCTCGCGCAAAGTTTAGGCCAGGATCACATCTGCCTGGCCTTCACAGCGGCCCAAGATCCCATGTCCTCCTGCCTGGTGGGAATCCCTGCGAAAGAGGAGGAGTTTCCGTTCTCACTCCTCCAGCTGCAACAAACATACAATCGAAACCCTGTTGAAGTTGATCACTTTGTAGAAATTGGGGATGCCCCTTCTGCCTTTGCCAGAAATCCCCTTGCTTTTTGGAAAGAGTGGTCGCATTCCCTCCTGCATGCCCCACAAGACCCCCAAGAATTGGATCTTCTTGGGTCCTCGAAAGCTCCTTTCTGTGTCCATTTTGATTACACCCCCCACGAAAAACACGTCAAGTCATTTTATCATTTGTTGCAGATCAAAAATTCCTATGTGGCAAAAAACTGGTGCACAAAAATTGTACATGTTACCACTCCTTCCTCTGGCACTAACCATCCTTCTCCCTGTTCCCTACCCAAAGGTTTTTTCCTCATTTGTGGTGACAGTGCTTTTACAGGCATTCCTGCTCGACTGATCGGAGGCCCATGCACATTAGGCAAGTTGAGCCTGTTTACTCCAAACATGACTCAAGTCCTTAACTGGCACAGGAAAAATTCCTCTCACCATGCACCAATACAAAAGAGAGACCTAACAAGTCTTGACCCAGATTGTAATTCGGAAATCATCCACTGGTCCAGGGCAAAGGCCACGGCCCTGACTGTTTTCTTACCCTGGGTCTCGATAGCAAAGTCTATGGGTGAATTAGGTCGTTTGGAATGCTGGGTGGCCAAGCAAGCAAATTTGACAACTAAAGCTATAAGTGACCTCCTATCAGACAAGCAAGTTACCAGGCAGGCAACCCTCCAGAACCGGGCTGCAATTGACTACCTGCTTCTTTTGCATCAACATTCATGCGAGGAGTTCGAAGGGCTGTGTTGCTTCAATCTGTCATCCAAGGCAGAGAATGTCAAAGAATCGATCCAACAGCTGCGAGGAATGGTCAATTCCATCAAGCAAGAAACAGGGGACTGGTTTGACAACATCTTTAAGGGCGCTGGACTCTCAAACATTGCCAGCTCTTGGGTGAAAACAGGACTGTTAGTTCTGTTCATCATTTTAATTGTAGCCATTGCTTTTAGTGTAGTAAGAGCCCTGCTCATGAATGTAATTTTTCCCACTACTGCCCCCTCTGTGCATTCCGTGAAGCCTGCCATCGAGTTCCCACCGGACTCGGTCTCCAGCAGCGAATGCAACTCGGAAATCTACACACCAGAACATTAGCAAAAGAAAAAAAAAAAAGGGGGAAGTGTGGGTTTGCAAGATTTCCATGATTTAGAAAAGGATTTGTTATAAGTTAGTATAGCTCTAGTTACCCCATAAGGGCCCCTTGTCTTGAAGTTTTCTCTTATCATAAGTTGATAAGAGTTTCTGTGTGGCAGTCTCAGGGCACCCGAGGAATGAAGCAGATGCAGCAGCTCAAGTGGAAGCTTCTACTACTCCTTTATTCTAACAATCTGACTCCATATATACATTTTTACAAAAGGCCAGAGATTGGCTACACAGGTTGCCACCTCTTGACCTGGATGGTGAACATCACCGTCCATCACATTTCTCCTCCCAGAGGACAAGAATGCAAACAATAGATAAGTGCTAAAAATATACATTATTTTTGTGAAGCTGCGTGAGAAACTCCAGTTCAAGAGTACAAGCAACAAAAAGACTTCTGCATCAGGGCGACATCTCACCCTTTTTCCATTAATTAAAAGAAAACCAAAAAAGAAAATGAACATAATTCAGTTTCTGTTCATGAAGGGCCATCGGAGTGATCACTCGTGTCATCAACATCAGAGTCGTCACTCAATGGCTCATCCACTTGTTGACCTTCATCTTGATCACGGTCTCCTGACTGTCCGTTGACTGAATTCTGTCTCTGCCGTCTCAGGTCAGGACAAACACACTTCGCAGGTACCCAGCGTACTCCAGTATCTGTGGAGACACAAGCATACCCGCACCCCAAGGCGATAAGGTCATAGGGACCTTCCCACTGCTTAGTGACTAGGTTTCGCACCCGGACCTTTGCTTGAGGCTGATGCATCTCATCCAGAGCCTGTAATGAAAGGTGGTGATTCAAGAAAACAGGGTTATTTGAGTTCTGCGGCACCGTGAGGTGATTGATTGTGTACAAAGCCTTTTGCAACCGACTGTGCGGGGTTTCACCCTGCATTCCCTGTTTTTTTTTTTGGAGAACACGCTTGAGTGTACCATGAGTGCGTTCTACAATTGCCTGGCCCGTGGGAGAATGAGGGATCCCAAATTTATGAGAAACACCCCACAACTGCAAGAACTGCCGCACCTTCTGTGAGGCGTAAGCAGGACCATTGTCGGTCTTGATAGCAGAGGGTATGCCTAAAATGGCAAAGGCCTGCCTCCAGTGGGCAATGACATCTCGGGTCTTTTCTCCCGTGTGAGCCGAAGCCCACATCGCAGAGGAGAACGTGTCCACCGTAACATGCACATACTTGAGCCGGCCGAACTTGGCAACCTGGGTAACATCCGTCTGCCAAAGTTCCAAGGCCTTGAGGCCCCTGGGGTTCACCCCTGCCGGCAAAAGTGCAGCGACCGCGTGACAGTCATCACAGGACTCGACAATGTCACAGGCCTCAGTTAGCGTCAACTGAAACTGCTTCTGCAATGTATGCGCGTTTTGGTGGAAGAACCCATGCGATGCCTTGGCCTGCGCGAGTGTATCAGGCTGAGGGGCCACCCATGCTGGGTTAGCCAGCTTGTCAGCCCTCGCGTTACCTTCTGCTACAAATCCAGGCAAATTAGTGTGGCTTCGAACGTGCAGAACATAGTAGGGATGAACCCTGTCCCGAATTGCACACCACAGGGTCTCCAGTAAATGAAACAAGGCAGCATTGCTGACCTCCTTCAACACCGAATGACCCAACCGCTGAGCAATGTCGGCCACATAAGCAGAATCCGTGATCAAGTTGAAGGGTTGCTGGGAAAATTTCTGAAAAGCCATGACGGCAGCCCTCAGTTCAACCAACTGAGCTGACCCATCCTCATAGCCCTCCAGGACCTTCCACTCAGATCCATCCTTCCAAGTGACAATGGCCTTCCCTGTTTTCCCCGACCCGTCAGTAAAGACGGTGGGTCCTTGCATTGGTTCCTGGCTGTTTTTGGGCCGCAAAGAAATTTGCACGGATTTTGCCACTTGCAGTAGCTTGTGGCTGGGCAGATGATAAGTGATCTGCCCGGTATAATTTTCCAGAGCACTTTGCAGTGATACACTGTTTGCAAGGCTCCAATCAAAATCTTCCCGTGATACCGGGAGCACAATCTGTGCAGGATCTATGCCCATCAATTGCAAACACCGTTGTCGGCATTTGACTATCAAATGAGCAATGAGCTCGAACAGTGCCGTTGCTGTTTTCTGCGGCCGATGGGGCAAGAAAACCCATTCCAGGATGTGCAAGGGGTCAGACCACCTGTCACTCCATTGGCCAATTATGGCTGTGGGATGTAAATCTTGAATGGTGATGAACACAGTGACATCAATGGAGGGATCAATGCCATGAACCTGTCGAGCTGAAATAGCTCTCTGAACCTCCTCCAGCACCTGATGTGCCTCCTGGGTCAACGTCCGAGGTGATTTCAAATCAGCGTCTCCCTTTAACAGATCAAACAGAGGAGACAACTGTGCTGTGGTTAGTCCCAAATACGGACGTAACCAAGTGATGATACCCACCAATTTCTGGGCATCATTCAATGTGCGCACCAAGTGCACAAATTGCACCTCTTGAGGTTGGATTGTACCTTCCAAAATCTTGACACCCAGGTATTTCCATGGAGGTTTCTGCTGAACTTTTTCCGGAGCCACCTGCAGACCATGAGAATGCAAAGCACGGAGCAGCTGAGGCTGAATCCCCTGCAACTCATCCTGAGTGGAAGCAGCCACCAGGATATCATCCATGTAATGATAAAACTGGGCATTAAGAAATTGCTTGCGAACTCCAGACAAGGCTTGAGCCACAAACCACTGGCACAGGCTCGGGGAATTTCGCATGCCTTGTGGCAAAACTCTCCATTGATACCGTTGTGTGGGCTCAGCATTGTTAATTGCTGGCACCGAAAAGGCAAATTTCGGTCTGTCATTGGGATGCAAAGGAATCGTAAAAAAACAATCCTTCAGATCCACAACGAGGACCGGCCATTCTGCGGGAAGCATGGTGGAGGACAGCATACCAGCCTGCAGCGTCCCCATGCTTTCCATCACTGCTTTCACTTTTCGGAGGTCTTGTAACAACCTCCATTTCCCAGACTTCTTTTTGATGCAGAACACAGGAGTGTTCCAGGGACTGGTAGAGGGTTCCAGATGACCCTGGTCCAATTGTTCCTGCACCAAATCACGAAGGGCGACTAATTTATCTTGAGGAAGGGGCCACTGGGGTTCCCATATGGGTTCGTCTGTCAGCCACCGTATAGGAGGCATTGGACATACTGCGCCCTTCAGTGCAGTGGCCCCAGTTAAAAATCCGTCCCCAAGTGCACCCCCCACACGGCCAGAGCATCCCTCCCCCAAAGATTCTTAGAGGTGTCGGTGACATGGGGCCAGACCATGGCTGTCTGACCCTCCGGGTTCGTGATTGTCACTGGCTTCTGGCTCACGTAGCATTGCTTCGCTCCTCCCAGTCCTGAAACAGACTTTGCCACTGGGTCCA
The DNA here is from genome assembly GCA_024734555.1 of Trochalopteron elliotii. NCBI lineage: Eukaryota > Metazoa > Chordata > Aves > Passeriformes > Leiothrichidae > Trochalopteron > Trochalopteron elliotii. The sequence goes on from JANPWX010019020.1 coordinate 86,742, forward strand.
AAGGCCAGTCTGGAGGCCAAGCGGCAATGGACACAATTGTGATGTCCGCGCCCGTGTCTAGGATTCCGCGGAGGTGAATCTTTGATGGCGTTGCACCAGGAAGGGACAGGGTGCACGTCCTCTCAGGATGCTTCTTGGTCAGGGCAGCGGTCCAGAAGACCTCAGGCGGCCCAGTGGATCCAAAGCCGCCGTCTCCTCTCTCCCGAGTATCTGCCCTGTGGACAGAGGACTTAAAAGGCACAAGTTGAGCAATTCGTGTCTTTTCTGGGATAGTGAGGGGGGGAGTGGACGTGGAAACCATGGCATAAATCCTTCCCGTGTAATCTGCATCCACGAGACTCAGATGCACAATGATACCCTGAGTAGTGGTACTAGACCTGCCCATAAGAAGGGCACTCAAACCATCACCCAGAGGACTGAAGGCATCCAGGGGGACTTTATGCACTGTGCTGTCCTTCAGGACAACCGTTTCAGCGGTGCAGACGTCTAGGCCTGCTGAACTACGGGTGCTGGCTGTGAGCTTGCCCAGCAAATCTCCATCGGCTCTGGGGACTGGGAAGACACTTTTGTCTGAGTGCGCTTCCCTTTCGCGCTCCGCTTCCCGTTTCCCGAGCCCGATAGAGGCTGGCCATTCACATGGACCGTCGCCTTACAGACATTGGCCATATGATTCGGCCTTCCACACCATCCACAAAAACACAAAGGAGTTGCCCCCTTCTTCACTCTTCTCCCTTTTTTCCTGCTGGCCTGAGCATTTGCCTGTTTCTGCTTCCCACCCTGTTGCCCCTTCCAGGTTGGCCACAGCGTGGTAGCCACGGCAGCCACCTTAGAACCTGTGGCGCCCATTTTCACACAGGCTTCGGCCATCTGCGAGAGCGTGGGATCGCCCGGAAGGGCCTCAATGATCTTCCTACACTCCGCATTACAGTTGCTCTTTGCCAAAACCTTGAGCAACAATGTTCTAGAAGCGAGATCATCCACCTGTCACTCAACTGAAACTGTCAGCCTTTCTGCGAACCTCAGGAAGGGTTCGTCTGTCCCCTGAACAATTGTGGCAAATAACTGCTTCGGTGCAGACATCTCCATTGTCTGTACCAGTGCTGCCATGCCAATCTTTTGGCACTGCTTCAGTACCAAGGGCTCATAGGCGATTTGCCTATTAACATCAGCAAACTCACCTATACCCAACAGCATGTCTGGCCCTACCCCATACCTAGGGTCAGTTTGACGAGCCAGCAGATTCTGTTCTGCAGCTTTGCCAGCCAATTGAGACCACTTGGACTCAAAGATGTCATACTCGACAGGCTGAAAGAGAACCTTGGCCAGACACCTAATGTCATAGGGTGGTAACACATCTGTGTCTACCAGTAGTAACACTTGCATCATCTCAGGAGACCCCAGACCGTATTTCCCAACCCTATCTCGGAGGTCAATCAATGCCTGCCATGATAAATGAGCATGTTTCTTGCGACCAGCTTCCCGAATCACAGGGAAAGCTTGCAAATCGCCCAAAGAGGCAGCATCATCCTCCAAATCCTGTCCCTTAGACTCCACTGGGACAGGGACGAGAGCTTGCCTCGCAGGAACTGCAGAGCTGGGGAATCCATCCTTGCCCCTCAGGGGACGCCGTGCCAAGCCACGACCACTCACAGCATCAGTCTTGGCTCGGACATCATCCCAAAACCGTGCACGGTCTCGTGGCCGAACCGTCACCTGGCACGGAGGCAGTGTCCAATGGCCTGCAGAAGGAGACCCGTCTACCCGGGACCCTCTGCCATGAGTGAACACTGGCCTATGATCGGCTGTGCCGTCCCCTCCTCTAAAAGTAAACACTGCAGAGCCAGAACTTGCCTTTGCTTTGGTGGCTCACTTCGGGAGGGGAGCGCAGCGCTGGGGGGGACGTGTCTCCCTGCGCGGCGGCTCCGCCAAGCGCCGTTCTGAAGGACACGGGTGATCCGGAGGGAGACGAAGCCACGGGGGAGGCGCCGCGCGTGACTCGCGAGCGGGGGGGGTTGCGGGGGGTGACGGACTCACAGCCCTGAGGCCTCCGAAACCCCACCCCAGTCCTGCATCTCTCGGCGGAGTCACGGCAGCGGGAGGGGCTGCGGACAACGCCCCCAAAGAAGCTCCGCCGGCTGCCCGAACTCTGATCTCAGGTGGGCCCCCGCCTGCTGCGGGGCGGGCTTCTCAGAGCGCATGGACCTGGTCCACGCGGCACAGGAATCCAGGGCTTCGTCCGCCGATTTTGCAGGACGGGGTAAATCCGCCCTGTCCCGTTCCACCGAGTACTGTGTAGATACACCACAATGTGGGCAATCTGCCGTGACCATCCACCCCCCTCGATCCAGACGCGCCCTCGGTGCCTCCAGCGCTGGAAATGTGTGAAGGGGCGAAGCGGGGGAGGCACTGCCCTGCTGCGGCCGCCGAGGCACAGGCACCGGGCGCGCTGGCGGCGCCGGTCTCGCGGGGCTTTCAAAAGCCCCGTGCGCCCCCGCACCCCGACATCTGCCGGGGGGTGGCACAGGCGGGGTCCGTTGCGCAGACCCCTTGCCCAGCCCTGCGGCTACGCTGCACGCAGGCAAGCTTCCCTCACTGCTGCACCGGCGCAGCAGGGGAATCGGCGGTCCCGCCGACCGCACACCCGCACCTCGGGGGGCCGTAGCCCCCAGACTCCAGCGCCGCGACCGCGGGGCGGGCACCGGAGGAGTGGCTTCACCGTCTCCCTCGACACTCAGCCCGGGAGAGGAAATGAAACTCAAGCCATCCTGCTCCGAGACCTCGGAACTGGGAGGCTGCGGGCCACGCAGGACCCCTTCGACCCTCTTCCAGGTCGCCAACAGCCCTAACAAACCCACACTGCTATCAGCAGCGAAAAGCTGAAACAGGTGATCGCCCAAGTCCGCCCATTCTGCCAAAGAAAATGCACTGTGAAGGCTGCAAAGAAAACCCTGAGTTCTAGCATAGTAGAACAAGTCTCGGAAGTTCCCTCCAGTGACGGAGGCTTCCTCTCTCTCTAGGACCTCAAGCCAAAAGTCCATGATGAGGGAACCATCTGAAGCAGGGGAAGAGGCCATGTCTCTTACCACTGATTACCTTCAGACACACAACAGGTCCAATGAACACACGTCCAAGGTCACCACTTGTGGCAGTCTCAGGGCACCTGAGGAAAGAAGCAGACGCAGCAGCTCAAGGGGAAGCTTCTACTACCCTTTATTCTAACAATCTGACTCCATATATACATTTTTACAAAAGGCCAGAGATTGGCTACACAGGTTGCCACCTCTTGACCTGGATGGTGAACATCACCGTCCATCACATTTCTCCTCCCAGAGGACAAGAATGCAAACAATAGATAAGTGCTAAAAATATACATTATTTTTGCGAAGCTGCGTGAGAAACTCCAGCCCAAGAGTACAAACAACAAAAAGACTTCTGCATCAGGGTGACATTTCTGTGCCTCTCTGGTCTTTGCCCAGAGACTGTTTCCTATTCATCCTTTCCCCATGATGCTCCCTGCCCATCCTCTCCTTCTTCCCCTGTCCATCATTAAGTTACTATCTTCAAGGTCCAGAACTTTCGAAGAGATTCGAACAGCAGTTGGCAGATTCCCTCGAGACCCCTCCCCAAATTACCTTGATTTGTTAGTAGTTAGGTAATTCAGTTGGCATGTATTACTTTGCTTTGTTTTATTGGTTTATAGTTTGTATCCACCCCTTGAACCTGTCCTGGACAAAACCCCCCTGTAGCCTTTGTCCGGGGTCTCTCCTGAGGCATCGGGCAGGAGGTAAGGGGTTCCCCTGTGACCCCCCAATAAACCTCTGTCCCCCCCGACCCTCCGAGAGTCCCCTCTTTCATTTACACCATGGCTGTGACAGCAAAAGTCCAGGGGCTGCTGAGCCAAGACTCACAGATCGATCCTGTTGTGGCATGTCGGAGCTGCTGGGTGGTCTAGCCGAACACCGGGCTGACCAAAGAGACACGCACTCCAACATGCCCCTGGAAATTGTTGTCTCACTGATGAGAGTGCCTGAGCAACATACCACTGACAAATTGTGGGGATGTTTCGCATGCCTTGGGGTAGAATCTGCCATTTGATTTATTAAAATATGGATACTGATCTAGTATCAATTCCCAACTGTGATGGACAAAAGACTCTCTAACAGTTTAGAGTTAGAAAGTGTATATTTAATACGACGCCAGGCAGTGTGTGGGATAGCTCTCTGATGTACACTGCAAATTACAGATGATCACAGAATCCTTTTATTTACAAAAGTGTTGAATGCCCAAAATACAAATGCATATTCATAACCCCAATACCTCCCATTCTCCACTTTGTATGGTAATTAGCTAAAAAGCGATTAAGCATGCATAGTTTATTCCTTGAAATGGGTCGGTGGTCCTTTTCATGGGGAGGGATCCCAGAAAGAGGAATTAAACTAAGTCTTCCTCATTCTGACCTTTTTACCTTTTCAATGCAAACGTGACAAATGAGCCCCTGGGAGGACTCCTAGTTTCCTGTCTCTGTGACTGTTCAATGAGTTTCTGAGCACAGGAGGTTTGCAATTGTCCTGTGTTCCTAAAATCTATTTATCAGATTCTCTGTTTCTCATTATAAGCACAGCTAAACAAACATAAAGTTGACAAGCAATTAGTTATTTAGATCCGGGATAGCTATCCCAGATCTGGTTTCTTTCAACTAACTACTAACTTTTAATTTTAGCAAAGCCTATCTATCTATTTTAATTAATTCCAGCAAAGCTTATCTTTAGCTAAAATCTTAACTTCTCTAAAATCCTTAATTCTTTGAAGTTTATGTCTCACATCGATAGCGCTCCACTGGTGAAGTGTTAGTATAGAAGGCACAGTAAAAGCAAACTTTGGGGTATCATCTGGATGCAATGGCATTGTGAAAAAACAGTCCTTTAAGTCCACAATCAGGATGTCCTAGGAGGCAGGTATCATGGTAGGGGATGGCATACCAGGCTAGAGAGCTCCCATGTTCTCCATTACAGAGTTGATTTTTCTCAGGTCATGGAGCAACCTCCACTTACCAGATTTCTTTTTTATAACAAATACTGGGATGTTCCAAGGGCTCATAGATGGCTCTATGTGTCCTTGAACCAGTTGTTCTTGTACCAGGGCCTTTAGGGCATATAGTTTCTCTTTTTCAAGGGACCACTGTGGTACCCACACAGGCTAAGTTGTAAGCCATTTTAGAGCTATTGTGGGATACTTTACGCCCTCTAATACAGTGGCCCCTGTCAAAAATCTGTTCCCACCTGGACTCCCCATGCAGATAGGACATCCTACCCCCAGAGATTGTGAGGCTGTAGTGATGTATGGCTGAATTGTAGCTGTTTGTCCTTCAGGATTTTTTACCAAAACAGGCTTACTGCTCAAACAGCTTTGTGTGGTTCCTCCGAGGCCAGCAACAGTAGATCCAGCAGGCTCGGTGGACCACGATGGAGGCCAAGTGTGGGCAGAGATGATGGTGACAACTGCTCCTGTGTCAGTCAAGCCATCGAGAGTTATCTGTGAAGGCTTAGCTTGAGACATTGTAACAGTACAAACCATATTAGGTCTTTGATCACCTACGACTTGAGTCCAGCAAACCTGGGGTGGTCCTGTAGATCCGAAGCCTTGGACTCCTTGCTGCCTGGAATCTGTTTTGTGGACAGAAGACTTGAAAGGAATGAGTTGTGCAATTTTGGTATTAGCAGGGATAGTCACAGGTGGAATAGGGTTTGATACCATGGCATGTATCTGTCCTGTGAAGTTTGCATCTATGACACTGGGGTGCACAAAGACACCTTGCAGTGTGGCACTGGATCTTCCCAGAAGCAGTGCACTCAGTCCTTCCCCTATGGGCCCCTGGGCCTCAAGAGGGATTTTATGTACCTGTAATGAGTTTATGGTTATTGGGATTGAGGTGGATACATCCATGCCAGCTGATCCACTTGTCCTGGCTGTGAGTTGGTCACACAGGCTTGTACCAGAGGGTGGGAAAATACTTGTCATCACGCGTTTTCCTCTCGCGCTCACTTTCCCATTTCCCTGGTTCTGGAGAGATTGTCCATTAACATGAGATTTAGACCTGCATACCTTGGCCGTATGTCCGAATCTCCCACATTGGTTGCAGTTTGTATCCATACCCCTCTGCTCTTGACGTGTCCCCTGTGGTATAGGCTGGTGTGGACAGTTTGCCTTTATGTGGCCTTGTTGTCCACATTTGAAGCATTGCGGTATTTGTTTAACAGAAGCTGTAATAGTATTAGCTAAAATATCCATCTTGTGAGATCCAGTCCCAACCTCAGCACGTGCATTTATCATATCCTCTAGGGATGGATTCTCTTTAGGTAATGTACCTATAATTTTTCCACAGTCCTCGTTTGAATTGTCTCGTGCTAACTGTAGTATTAACTGGCTCCTTGCTTCACTGTTTGCTATCTGTTTTTCCATAGCATCTTGCAAACATTCTATGAATTGCATATATAATTCATTGGGAGTTTGTTTTATACTTGAATAATTTTGGTGGGCGCAGACATATTTATAACCTTTGTTAGAGCTCACATTGCTAAGTCTTTTGCTTGGGCTAGGATTGGGGGATTCAGGTATGCTTGAGTTTGTGGGTCTTCTATGAAGGGCAGTCCCATAAGTTGCAAAATCCCTGCTCCAAAACATGGATCTTGTTGTGGGTCCCTTGAATTTTCCAGTCCCTTGTGCTCTGCATGGGATTTCCACGTTGACTCAAATATCATATATTGCAGTGCAGTGCAAAGTGGCTATTTGCTTCATGTCATATGGAGTCAGTTCAGTAGCAGTTATAAATCAAAGCATATTTACAACAGCAGGTGACCCTAGCCTGTGTTTAGCAGCCAGTTGGCATAGCTCTGAAAGGGTTTGCCAATTAAAGGGAACATACTGGTCAGGTGTATTGCCATTACCTTGTATAACTGGGTATGCTGCTATCTCTCCCCCCCCTGCTGCCAGCTTTTTGATGATGGTGGATACCTGGGTAGAGAAATTAGTTCAGCCTCCTCTATATCACCGCTTTTCATGGCTTGCTGCTTTACCTCCATCCAGAAGACAACTGGGTCATGTGTGGGGATGGCTTCTGACCAGAACATTGATGGGACTGGAGCCGAAGGAGGCAGGCTTGCAGGGGCTTGTTCTCCAAAGCTGGTGGCAAGGTAAGGATTTGAGTTCCCTCTGTGTGTGTCTCGTGGCTTTAGATGTGATGGTGCTGTGGCAGGAGCAGGCCTGGGTGCAGGAGCGGGGCCGGGTGCAGAAGCGGTGGCATTGGCACTTCCTGGTTCCAGTGTATTTCCAGGTATGATGTAGTAACAAGATCTGGGCATCTGAGGTGACATCATCTCGGGCCCCAGCCTCGTGTTGCAGTGGCAGGCAGGCATGGCCAGCGGAGGCAGGGCTGTGAGTGCGGTCTCTGGACTGAGCCAACCAGCTCTGGGCAGTGGCAGGTCTGGATGTTTCCATGGTGACGAGAGGTGTGGGTGGCTCCGGGGGTGGGTCTCGGGGACTGCATGCAGCTGAGTCATGCTTACAAATTGCTCTGGCATAATGGCGGAGTGGCTAGGGCTGAAATAGCAGCTCGGTGCAGCTCGGGAGTGAGCCAGTCCAGCGTGGCAGTCCTGAGGCGCAGGCACTGGGATTGTTGGCATTGCACAACACTTCCTTGGGGCAGGAACGGGGCTTCTTTGCGGCGCTGGGACAGAGCTTCTTGGGGGCGAAACACAATACTCCTCTGGGGCAGGCACGGGGTATTCTGGCTCTTCCCAGCATGTGGGCACAAGCACACATTTGCCTCTTGCCTCTTGCCGTGGCACTGCTGGGTACTGGGATCCTGCTGCCTCCCCCCTGTCTGGCAGTGTGGTGGAGTCCAGCCACATGGGGGGGGGGTGAAAGATGGCTCTCCAGGGAAAGGATTCTGCAGGGAGGGGGCATTCAGGGCAGCACAGCTGCATGGGAAAGCGACTTTGTCTGGCCACCCCGTCCGCAAGCTCGGCAGGGTCCCCAATCCCCCCGCCATCTCCTCAGGCCCATTTTCATCAGTTTTTAACAATCTAATCAAGTCTAAAATAAGTTTCCAGGCCCTAATAATTTTAATTGCGTTTTGATTGCCTCTAGAGGCGGCTTTAATTATGAATTGCCCAGTTCGCACCCAAGTATTGAAATCAAGGGCAACCTCTTTAGTTGTATCAAATCCACGTTCCTTAGCCCAGGTTAGTAGATCTTGCAATGCCTCTGGATTGTAATCAACCTCCCATTCTTCTAAAAGAGCAGACAATACCTTTAGGGTTTGATGTTCCTGTATGGAGATCCATCCTCCCATGGCTCCGACATTTGTTTTCTTCTGTGTTCAGGGGTAGGTGCAGAAGAATTCCGAGTTTGGGCGGTTTTCCACTGCAAAGCAGCTCTGCTGCTGCTTTTTGTAGCTTTTGCTTTTTCCAGCTCCTATGCTGCTTTTTCGTCTCCCCCACTATTATGCAGAGATGGCTGTTGACCTCACAGGGGGGCACCACGTGTAATGCGAGGTCCTTGGGTTGGAGACAGATGCACAACACAGATCTCTTCCGAGTCCTGAGCAACAGCCAGTAATCCACTTTACTGTTCTAAGCTTCCTTTTATATCCAGTTTGAATTTCCCAGGCTTGGATAGCCAATTGGTTGGGAATCTCTGCACCATCCAGATCTCTGGGCAGTGGTGTGTCTGCATCCAGGGCTTAGGTGGGGTTGGCTGAGGTCTCTGAGTTCCATTGTTCACCTAGGGACTTGTTTCTAGAACAAGCCAGGTTAGCCAAATTGGGTCTCTTATGATCAGACTCATTATGTCCAGCTGTAAACCAGCTGTATATTGCTACAAGGGTTCAGCCCAAAATATGACCAAGCAGACCACAAACTAATCAAGTTTCTTAAAGCTGAGATCATAGAAAGTGAGTGGACTGTTACACCAGTGAATCAGGTTGTAGTCCCACCCCTGATCCTTCAGGAGCTAGCGCAAAGAAAACATGCAAACACATTTTGGGGTTGAAAATCTTCTGGAACATCTAAAAAAGGTAGTAATAGGAAAGGGAATGACTGACATTGTACAATCAGTAGTGAGCAAATGTGAAATCTGCTGTAAAAACAACCCCGACACAAGGAAAAGAGTTTTATTAGGAGTAACAACAGCAGGGGATCTTCCTGGAGATTACTGGCAAATAGATTTTGCGGAGTTACCACACAAAGAGGGATACTGGTACATACTGGTATTAGTTGACACCTTCAGTGGATGGCCAGAAGCTTACCCCTGTTGTATTAACACAGCCAAGGAAGTAGCAAAAGTTTTGCTCAATCATATAATTCCAAGGTTTGGGGTTCCCTTGGGGATGTCATCAGATAGGGGACCACACTTTGTTGCAACAGTGGTTAAAGAAGTTAGCCAGATTTTTGGAATTAATAGGGATCTGCATACACCTTATAGATCCCAAGCGAGTGGTAAAGTTGAACATATGAATGGGGCTCTCAAAACACAAATTAGCAAAATTTGTCAGGAAACATCCGTGACATGGGTTCGGGCCTTGCCTATAGCTTTACTGAGAATCCGCATACAACCAAGGCAGAGGGATAACATCAGTCCCTATGAAATACTGCATGGCAGACCATATCAGATCCCACATATTCCAGGTGAAATTTGCATGAAGGGGAAACTTGATTTACAGAGATATCTGATGGCTTTAGGTTCCACTTTGCAGAAGCTCCAGACTTGCACTGTGCTATCCAGACCCATAGTACTGGACACACCTGCACGTCCCTTCCAACCTGGAGACTGGGTCTATGTTAAGTGGTGGGACAATGATCCTCTACACACCAGGTGGGGAGGACCATTCCAAGTTCTGCTGTCCACCCTCACCGCAATCAAGATTGCTGGCAAAGGACCCTGGATTCACTACTCCAGAGTTAAGAGAGCTTCTGCTCCTGAAACAACTGTAGAAACAGAGACTGATGCAGATGAAAATATATTTTAAATGATTCCTCTTCTTTGCCTAAAGAACTGTTCACAATAATCATTATTCTTCTTTGCATGATACCTGATTGTGCAAGACATTACTACTGTTAGATGTTTATTACTGTTTATTATTATTTATTATTATTATTATTGCTAGATATTTATCTATGATTAGATCTTTACTATTGTTAGTTATTTACTGTTATTAGATATTTATCTAGTGTTAGATATTTATTTACTATTATTTATCTGTTGTTAGATGGTTATTATTTCTAGATGTTGATTATTGCTAGTTGTTTACTATTGTTAGATACGTATCTGTTATTGAATACCTAATATTAGTAGATATTTAGAATAGAGACTAGACAAGGAAAAGGCCTTGTCAAGCCACTAAAGGGGGGAAATTATGCCTTAAGTTTTAGCTTTCATGTTTTTCAGATTCTGTCCTGCCTAGGTGTGTAGTTCTGAGCCTCATATTGTGTTAGTAAGCTCCCTTCACAAAGTAGGTTGACAAAACAAATCCTTTTCCTGCCTGAGACCAAGGAAAACCACTGCAAGTTGTCAGGCCCAAATGCATAAACAATGGTGGACTGAAGAGAGAAAACCAGAAGGATGGGGCTTCATAATCTGAAGCTGTAATTGGACAATTAACCCCAATATGCAAATGGACCAAAATTTATAAAAGTGTGAGACCTGGTGACCAGCCGTCCATTTTGTGACCATTTTGGGTCCATCTTGGGTGTAGCCCTGGCCAGGTTCTTGTACTGCCCAAGGTGTATCCTTAAAGGCCTTTTAATAAATGCCTACTTTATTCTCTTAGCTCTGTGTAGTCTCTGTTCCAGGTCAGCCTGCCCAAAGCATCAATTGAAGAACTCCGGCTGGTCTTAAAGTCCTCCCTGAATATTTGCGCATGGTTAGGTACAGAGGCCCATGGCAGAGAACATAAAATTAACATCAGATGGATAGTTCCTTCTTTTTAAAATTGTTTAATGTTTTCTTTTAGGTATTCCACAACAAGAGGTGTTCCATGAGAAGACGCAGTGGCAACAGGACTGAAGAGTTTCTGTTCTTTGCTGCATCAAGTGTTTACAAATTTATCTTGATAAGTTTTAAGATATTTATATGTGTTTTATATAGGTTTGTTGCAAGCAATATTTTAAGATGTTTGTATTTTGTCTCTGGTTGCCACTGTGGGTGGAGAAGATTCCTATCTCAGTTTAGATTTGGAAGCTCACATAGGATTTCATATGATTATGGAATTATATTTGTGTCTGACTCACACCCCTGAAGCAATCCAGACTGTCATGTAGTAGAATTTTTACTGAATGCAATTTTCCCATGGTGCCCACTGACCTTTTCCTCTTTCCCTGGGTACGGCTTCTGGGAATCCCCTTAAAACCTGATTGGTTGGAGATTAAATTTGTCCCAAATCAGGACAGGGTGGTAATCTGGAAGATGTATATTTGTTTGAGTTATAATGATACCTGGATCTGTAAGATTATGGACTCCAAAAGACAAGGCAGCCTAACTATTGAAAATTGGCCTATCCTTAAAGTTTGTATTTTTTGACAAGTAGTGAAATACAGTACATTTCTTCCTTGTTTAATCCCCTGTTTTATTCGGCTGATCACAAATGTAGTCCAAGGCATGCAAGTAGTAACAATGCCTACAGACCCAAAATTGACTACATCCGGAACGGCACAAAAGATCATGGTGTTAAAGAAACAAAATAATGTAAAAGACCCCTTTGAAGAAGCAAAATTGATTTGTGAAAAAAATGAACGAATAATGGAGAGTAGAAAACAAGGAATATGGCTCAAGCCAAATGAATTATAAAAGACAGAAAGGGGGATTTGTTATAGATATATATTATAAAGTTGGCTTTTCACAAAGTGTGTGCTATATGAATAATAACATTGTATTAAGAATATAAGGTTTTTATTTCTGCTATTAGTAAAGAAAATTAGGCATAGTGGTAGTAATTGATATAGTATGCTTAAACTGTGTTTGGTCGGGATAACATCCAGTGAACATGTAAAGAAGACCCTGCTATTGATATACCAACTATCAGCATCTACCACCTGAAGAAAGTATGGACCAAGGCCCAACCTGGAGGTGATAAAGAAGACACAGCCAAGAAACACGCATGCTCTAAAAAGGCAGACCCAAGGAGGGACCATGCAAAACAGTTCCTGGAATATGGAAAATAGTTTATGGAAAAATATGAATATTCAACAGACTGATGCAATAGAAAGGGTATTTAAAGAATGTCTCTGATACAGCAAGGTGTGGACTTGGCTAAATGCCAAGTCACCCGGCCGGCCGTACTTTGCTTTTTTTCTATCTCCTAATTGTCTTACTTTCTATTAAACTTATCTCTTAAAATCTACATAGAAAGTGAACCTCATTTTTCACAGAATATTCAACACAAAAGGAGTATTGTAACACGGTCCTCGCTCTCTTACCTCGCTTATCCCTGCCACCTCTCTTACCTCCTACCTTCTTGCTCTCTCTCTCCCTCTCTCTTTGGGGCATCCCTTCAGTGGAGGCTGGTGGCTGAAGGCAGGCCCTTTTTACCCACGACCCTTGCAATAAAACCATGTGTTCTCTAGAATGTCTCAGGTCTGCAGAGTTGCCTCTCCCTGCTGTCCCCGGATATTCTTACAGGGGGGGAGGGGGGGGCAGTCCAAACTGGAGAACTCAGAGAAGCTAAACCAACATGAAAAAGGACATTAAATTCCACCAACTTGGCTTGCTGCGAGGAGGAAACCCACACCAGAAATCCAACAGGTACCCAACTGCTGCATAAACTCTTTCCTCCCCTTCCCTGAGACAGAGGGGCAGTTACTATCTTTGCCTTACAGTCTGGCAGGGGGTGGGAGTAAAGGTTTTGAAATTTCAATCCTTTTCTGTCCTTTTCTGTGCCTTGCACTCTCCCCTCCCTTTTTTTTCTTTTTTTTTTTTTGTTGTTGTTGTTAATAAACAGTTCTCTTTTTTTCACTTTCACCCACTAGTATCCATTTCTCTCACTGGCAAAAGAAAAGGGAGTTATTGAAACCCTTTCTCTTTAGAGGAAATGCTCATTCCAAGAAGTTTTGTCCTGAAATTTGTCTCAAAACCAAGACACAAGACAAATGTCTTGAGCCTTGATGGTGTTACTTGCACAAATGAATCCTTGTTGTTCCTGCACAATTCATGCATCAATATCAATATTTATTTCCATCTTTTCAGCCCCATACCCTATGCTCCTGAGAATATAGTCCTGTTATAAATGATCAACTAGCCAATTGGACAGAAAAATAATAAGTTTTATTTTTCCATTTTAAAACTATCTGGGACAGCCACAGGGAACAACATTCGAATGTTGGGTGAAACAGCCGACTGACAGCAGGGTTGCTATCTCGCACTGTTCCACGATTTGCTGGGGTTTGAGTCTGAGTTCTTATACTGTATTTTGTGCCTCCCGGCAGCAGAGGTATTGTGTTTTTCAAATTCAAACCTAGTCTTTTCACTTGATGATGAACCCTGAACAGATTTCCTGGTGCTGGGCTGAGTCTGAAAGGACCTTCCAGGAATCCTCCTTTGGGATGATGATGTCGTCAAATGCAGGGTCCACCCTCGGAATGGGTGTCGATGTGTTGATGGTGGCTTGATGGTGGGTTGATGGTGGGTTGATGGTCCGGGTGCCCAAGATCTGATTAGCTCAAGGAGCTACATCCTGGCAAGCCACCCTCCTTTCTGGTGTAAATTGAGATGTTAGATTGTATACAAAGCATGTCCTGGTATTTGGTGAACGCCTGTCCCAGTCCGGGAATCAAGGTTACTTTTTATACTCACAGGGTTATAGAAAATATACATTCTATCATTTGCTATAAATTCCTTCTATGTTTTAATTGCACGAATTTATAATCACATCTATTACAGTCCCATTGTGATTTAAATCTAATGCAATGATTTGGTAAATTTCATCTGTTGAAGCATTGCACATTGTTAACACGAAAGCTGTGGTGGTGCTGCTGATAGGATCATAGGTAAAATTGACTAGGTTACCACCAGGATTGGAATTTCTTTTCAAATTCAATATCATTGTCCCAAATTAGCTTTTGAATTTCAGTGGATAAGGTACCTTCTTTACCTTCCCTTATGACTGCAGCTGTTATCAATTGCATCCACAGCTGAGCTTGGATACAGCTAAGAGCCAAAGAAACATTAGTTTGGAGTACACTAAGTGCATCTATGATTAACTGATGGTCCTTTTCATTAATTTTCTCCCACTGAGGTTATATATCTGTTAGAAGCCATTGATTAGTTCCCAAAGCCAAAAGGGAAGATCGTAGAGGATGTTACAGTTTAAGTCACTGGTAATTGTGACTAGTTTGTTCATTATTACCTGAGTCTATGCCATTTAGAACTCCCAATCCTGTTCCCAGGATGCCAGTCATATCCCTCCTGGTTCACCTGGAGCAAGTGAGGACTTGTTTTTGCAACCATGTTGTCCATCCTGCATAAGAGGTTTTCAGGAATGGTGAGCAAGCAGGTTGGATTGTAGAAACATTATTATGCATTAACAGCTTAACTCATTTAAGAGACCATGTTGGGTTAAATAACATTTACTGTTGACTTGCATATTTTATTAAGTAAGGACCAATGTTATAGATGTGAGGAGACAGCTTGATAGGAGGCTGAGTTGTTGAAAGCTGAGTGGTTAAATAAGGTTCTTCAACAAAAATTTTGAATTGAAAACCCTCGTTTGATCAAGAGTTGGGGTCTGTCCAGAGACACATTGCAAGTGTTGGATGGAGTATTTTAAAGATGTGCCTGCACTCATGCTTAAAAGAGCAGGTATTTATGTTGTTTTTTTCCTTTGGCATAATGTATAACACCTTCTCTGAAACAAAGTTCAACAGACAAACAATTTTTTTCTGTTAAAAACGTGTTTATTAAGCTGGCTGAGAGAAAGCATTACAGCCTGTGCTCTATGAAACGCTTCTCTGTTCCATATTGATTTCAGTGGGTTTATATAGCATTTTTACTACATTTCCTTATTTCCTTTTTTGGTTAGTATTCAATAAGCAAGCAGTTAGGTATACATTTTGTCAAGCTACTATATTTTTAACCTATTGTTCATGAAAAACCAGCCAGTTTTCCTTCTCTCTTCCCTGCACATGGATATAGGTATACATTACATCCAGCTGCTTGTCTTCTTGTTTTACCAGTTCTGCTTACTAAATGTCCTGCCCATTGTTAGCTATTTTGGTATACTGAATTTAGTGTCTTTATTTTATTAAGTTATAGTCATGTTGATACTTTAATTCACATGTGTTAATTACAAGCTCCTGGTTTCATTTCCCCCTTTTCTTTATCCTGTTGTAAATTCTTTTGCAAGATCTTATTAACAGTCCACAGCACGTGAACCTGTTGTGCTACTGTTTTAATCTTCCACCACATCCATAAGTTCACAATGGTCAAGAGGAGGGCTGTTATTATTAAAACTAGAACAGGATGGATGAGGAAGTTAAAAAGCTGAGTAGCCATTGGTGATTTCAAATTTGTCTATCCCAAGAAGATATCGCACCAATGATGCTCTCCTTTCTGTATTTAAGCAATGATTCTGGTAATTTCTTTGACATTGCGTTTGACTGTCCATAAAGCTTGGTAACATGAATTTTTGACTTCTTCAAGTAGCCGTTCTATATCACACTGGTACAACATTTGCTTTAAAATGTTAATATCCATTCCAATTTAAAGTTTGAGTACTTCATGATAAACATCATATGCAGTCTGTATAATCTCAAAGGAAGTTATTGGTATGGTGTAGTTGAAGTCACATCCACTTATGATCATGAAATTAGAAATACAGAAGTTAGCACCATTAGTAGTTTCATTATGGGAATGTATTATAATAGTTGTGCAGGCAGTTCTCACACAGGCACATACTCTTCCCACATAATACACCTGTGATTGTGCATGGGTTACTGGGGTCATTTCAAAAACACAAGTATTGTCTTCAGTGTCCAGACACAGATCATCCTTTTCAACCACTGCATTTTCACTAAGCATGCAACCAGTATAATCTGTTAATCTATGACACTGTGCCAGAGTCCTTTAGCTAGCTCAGCCACTGTGGAGCAGTGCCGTGAGTGGGATGCATCTCCTGAGCAGGCGACAGGAGACATGGCTTAGAGCGCTTTGCTCTACGGCATGGAGGTCTTTAGATCAGCACAGGTTGGGGGCAAGGAATGAGAGGGAAGTCTTCTGTATGTGATCCAGAAGGGTTTATTCTCCTGAATAGCCAGTGACAGACAGACCCCGAGCACGGGGCACAGCAACTTATAAATGAGGGGGTTCAAGGGGTAGGTAGCAACTTTTGACCAATAAGGAGAGGATGTTGGAGGAGAACAGGGGAGAGTTTCATACTTTAGGAACTAATAGGAAACCAGTGGAAAGAAAACAAGTTACACGGACCAGTCTGGAGTCGTGTATTAGGGGAATCCCCGGAACAGGTTTTGACAGGGATTGGACCAGGAAAAGATTGACTTAAAACATTCAGGAAAAAGGGGTTGGGGTAGGTGTAACTGACAGCTGAGGGAGTGAAAACAACTTTTTGGACAAAACCATTAACTCAGACAAAACAGGGGGGTACAGAACAGTCCATTAACCATAAAACTCAAACAAACTACAACAAATCTAGTTACAAGAGAGTTAGTTACTGCAAGTAATATTGATTGGATCAGATTATCATTGGATATTGTAATAAATTAGCTGAGACTCCATTATCTTCATCCAGGAAAAGCCAAATCTCTATTATCACAACTCATTTTATACAGTTTTTACAGACCTTGTGTGCAACTTTAGTTGGTTAATAGCTTTCTTGCCAATTACTCTATTGGTTAGTAAAAGGTATTCTACTTGTCCATCAAATTTCTCTCTTCTTGAATTGTTTACATATTTTCTTTACTGATTCTCATGGGACAAATCCCTTGTTATTGCAGGTGCATTTGTTTTTCAACCCAGGAATAGGTTATTATGCTAACAGCTTTTCATATCAAGATTGTTTTCTCATGGGAACTACCAAATTACTTAGAAGTGACAGGCTAACTGGCAATTTAGCAGAGCAGGCCTTATTTTATGAGGCCTTTCTTTTATAATTCTTTTACCTGTCACAACAGTTGGACTCAATTATTACATCGCTATATGATGCTCATGCATCTACCCAACCTATGCATCGCAGAAAGGGACTATTTTGTGTTAGGTCAATTTGTATAACACAAAAATCCTGATAGAAATCACATGAAAATGAATTCACACACTGCTCATTAAGAGGGTCACAGATGTCCATGGTCACTGTAGAAATCTTATCTACAAGAGGTTTATGAGTTTCAAATTTGCAAGCCATAGAGATCTTACTTTCAGGTGGGGCAAGAAAGGTGGGCATGAAATTAGGTCTTCCCCAATCTTCGACCATACAATATCTTCCCCTTGACAGTTATGTTTATATGGTCTCTCATACAATATTTCAAAGGAACACAGTTTTTCTTTTGTTCTTGGTTTTACTTGAATTCGTAATAAAGCCAGAAGTAGGGCCTGGGGCCAAGATATGTTAGTCTCTTGTCTAATTTAAATATCTGTTGTTTTATCTGATGATTCATTTTTTCTACCTGGCCGCTGGCCTGAGGCCGATACAGCCTGTGTAAGTGCCAGTTGATTTGGAGGGCATTGCAAAGTTGCTGTACAATCTTTACTATGAAATGTGGCCCTCAGTCAGAGGAAATGTCTAAAGGTACTTCAAACCGAGGTATTATAATATTTAACAAAACTTTGACAACCTCTTTGGCTTTATTTATTTGAGTTGGAAATGCCTCAGGCCACGCTGAGAAGGTATCAGTCAATATGAAGAGATATTTATATCCCCCTTTTCTTGGGAGTTCAGAAAAGTCAATTTTCCAGTTGTCCAGGTTTAGGGCAAATTTTGGGAGGAAACCTCTGAAGGGGTCTCCTCTAGAAAGCAAATTTCAGCAGCCCCTCCCCCAACCGGTTCAGGAGAAAAATCTCCGTGGAGACAAGTGGAAAAAACTGGTTATTTAACAAGCAAAGTAGTCACAAACCTGAAAAAATGAGTAATATTAAACAATAAAATCTCTTGCTGTTCTGAAGAGATGGCAAATTCAGAAAGAGTCCTTCTGTGGTTGTGGCTCAGTCTCTCAGTCTCTCCAGGGCTCCGGCCCAGCATGCCAGGCCCAGTGTGCAGCTTGGGGGGCCCCCGGGTGATTGTCCTGATGTCCTGGACTGGAGAGAAGTTGAACAGTCCCAGAAGAATAAGGCACAGTCCAGGGAAAACCTTTCTTGCCATAGCTAATAAGGAAAACCAGTGCGAAAAGCAAATAAAAACTCCATCTCTCTCTCTCTCTGCAAAAAATGAGAACTCGGACAGCACTGCTACCAACTTGGAGAAAGCTGAACTCTTATCTCTGTGTTTTGAATACAGCATGAAAAAAATTCCACCGTTCACCCCTCCTTCTCTCTCTCTCTCTCTCTGGGCCTGGCTTAAAGCTACAAGACCCATTTCTGAGCAAAAATATAGATGATGGGGATACCAGCATCATAAAGTCACCCCAGGACACCAGTGTTGTCCAGGATATTGTCCCTTGGCTATTTCGCAAAACTCAACTCTGTTATTAGTTTGTGGACTGGTTCTAAGACATATCTCACATCCTTGGGTTACCTGCTTTATGGTAGAGTACAGGTTACATTCCACTATTGTCCTTATCAAATAATTATGTAAGGCATCTCCTCCCCAGTGTACACAGCTATGTTCATCTTTAATTTCCATAATGCTCTTTCAGGTATTACTATTTGTCCCTGAGGAGTTACATAGATATCACCTTTTAGTTCTGCTCACAAATCTTTTGCTAATTCTAGGTCTTTCTGAGTATATGATATATTACTGTCATATTGCACCTTACTCTCAGGAATTAATGCCTAAAATTCAGCATTGCTTTGTTCTGCTACCCTTTTTGCAGCCTGGTAGGACAACTTGTTACCTCTTTCATGGTCCATTTCTACTTTCTGGTGTCCTTTGCAGTGCATAATTGCAACTTCCCTGGGTAACAGCACTGCCTCCAGTAGCTTTAGGATTTCTTCAGAATGTTTGTTTCCCTTGGGTTGTTAATAACCCTCTTTCTCTCCAAACCACTCCATGGCCATGTACCACTCCAAAAGCATACCTTGAATTGGTCCATATATTCTCTTGTCTTGAGCCAGCTGAAGGGCTCAGGTTAATGCAATTATTTCCACCTTCTGAGCCAAAGTTCCAGGTGGCAGTGATGCCTTAAGCTTTAGTTTTCATGTTTGCAGATTCTGTGCTGCCTAGGGATGTAGTTCTGAGCCTCATATTAAGTGGCAGTAAGCTCTCTGTCCTGGTTTAGGGCAAATTTGGGAGGAAATCTCCGAGTGGGGTTCCTCTGAAAAGCAAATCCAAACAGCCCCTCCCCCCAGCCGGTCCGGGGAAATAATTCCCTCAGAGATAGAGTGGAAAAAAGCCTTATTTATTTAACAAACAAAATGCCCACAAGCATAAAGAATGAATAATAATAATAACAATAATAATAATATGAAACAATAAAACCTCTCGCTGCTCTGAAGAGAGATGGCAAAACTGAGAGTTTGTGCCAGGAGTCTGTTTATCAGTCCCTTCAGTGCTGGAAGATGCCGAGTCCCGGCCCGGTGGGCCACGGGTGCAAGATCCCGGTGCTCCTCTGGGTTTTTCAGTCCAGAGCAGATTTAAACAGTCCCAAAGAAAAAAAAAAAAAAAAAATAAAAAACAAACAGTCCAGGAAAGCTTCTTTGCCTCAGCTAGCTAGACTAACAAAGGGAAAAAAAAACTCTCTCTGGCTGCCCTCTGTGCATCCGACGAAGGAAAAAAAAAACCACACAGTCCCAAGGACGAGAGCAGATTCAGAGGAGTGAGTTTGTTTCTCAAAACAAACTGCGCGCTTCTTCTTTCCCTGCTCACTCTCAGAACCAGTCTTAAAGGTACAGAACACAGAACAGACGATTTGGGGATACATAGTCACCCTAGGACACTCTCTTCACAGAGTAGGTAGACAAAACAAATCCTTTTTCTGCGGAGAACCAAGGACACCTTTCAGGCCCAAAAGCATAAACAATGGTGGACTGAAAGGAGGAACAAGAAGGATGAGACCTCACAACCTGAAGCTGTAATTGGACAATTAAATCCCAATATGCAAATGGACCAAAACTGATAAAAGTGTAAGACCTCATGACCGAGTAGCCATTTTTTTGTGACTATTCTTGGTCCACCCGGGGTGCAGCCTTGGTCGGGCTCCTGTCCTGCCCAGGGTGGATCCTGGAGGCCTTTCAATAAATACCTACTTTATTCTCTAGCTCTGTCCAGTCTCTGTTTCAGGTCAGCCTTCCAAGGCATCAGCAGAGGCTGAGCCTCTATTACTTCCATCTCAGTGGTAATTGCATATCCTGACCTACACTGTCCAGCTCTTATGAAACTGCTCCCATTGGTGTACCAGGATTTTGCCTCCAGAACTGGACTTTCCTTAAAATCATGATGGTTAGAATAGGTAGACTCCACAGTCTCAATACACTTGTGCTGTAAAGGCTCATTGTTCATCTGGCATGTTGCCAGAAATGCTGCAGGGTTAACTAGAGGTTAGTAATGTGATCTTGTTCAACTAGGATAGCTTGGAACTTGAGAAACCTGGAGGATGAGCGCCAACGCCCACCCTTTTGCTCAAGAACTGCTGCCACTGAATGTGAGACAAACAGTTATTTATTGACCTAAAGCGAATTTTCGAGCTTCTTGGATGTTTAAACCAACAGTAGCAACTGCTCGCAGACAGCCAGGCAATCCCCTACTTACTTCATCCAGTTGTTTTGAATAGTATGCTACTGCTCTCTTATATGGACCAACTGTTTGAGCCAGTACTCCTAATGCCATTGCTTGCCTCTCATAAGAGAAAAGCTGGAATGGTTTTGAGACAGCTGGCTGATGCTGTTTTGGTTTTTACCCTTTTTTTCCTTTTATATATTCTCTTTACACATATACTTGTAGCTTTGTAGCTTCATATTGTTGCTTAGTTTCAACATTTTCCTAGGCAGAAAGACAAAACAAATTCCAGGATCCCTATGCTATCTTGGTTCTCCTTAGAAACCAAGGCTGAAACCAGCTTTCCAAGACATCCTTTTGTAAACAGGTCCTGGATCTCTTCCTAAGGGGGGAGAATCTAGAAGGTACTAGAACTGGAGGAATTACTTCACCAGGCAGGTCTTTAATTGGGGGGTTTTTATCAGATATATAGCTTTGCTGAGAATCTGCTGTCTTGGTTTGAAAGACAGGTGTCTGCTAAGGAAGGCAGGAGCCTTCTTTGGAATGGAAAATGTAAACCCCTTTTTTTGAATTATTATAATTTTGAAATTAAGGGGCTCTCAGTCAAAGATATGAGTATAGGAATAACAGTTCCTTACTGGTATGTATAATAAAGCAAATAAATACTAACAATTACAGCATTAATAAATAGAACCAGGAACTTAGGTTTTTTGGGCACAGGCACTTTTTTTTTTGGTGTAGTTATGGTCACAGCCAGCAGAGCCGCTGGTGGCTCCCAGTGGGCAGGGTAGGTGTGCTGATTCCCCTGTGGCTGCAGGGGGTGCTGTGGCGCAAGCTTGGGGAGTATGTGGTAATGACATCTTGGCTGAGATGGGAACAGATGGAAGAGGTTTTTCTTTACAAACCCCCTGGGGCAGTTGATCCCGGTGCCCCAGCAGGACCCTCGGAAACAGCAAGCTGGGCTGGCAGGAATGAGCAAAACTCCTGGAGGTGGTAGATGAGATGTATCAGAAGCTCTGGAGCTGTGGCTGGAACTGCAGGACGTCTTGGCAGGCAGGGGGTGTGGGGCTACAGTGCAGCAAAAGCTCCGAGCAGTGCTGAAGAAGCAGTGGGGGTGGCTCATGGCACCTGAGCAGATGGTGATAGGTCCCTCTGTTAGTGAGGTAGGTATTAATAAGGTTTCAGTTTAGTGGCTGCTCTTTTACAAGCAAAGCCTCACCTCATGGCAGAAGAAAGCAGGACCGAGCTGGGCTCCAGTGGCAGTAGTGATTGCCTTTCCCCAAGCAGCAGCTCTGACCCACCTCTTCTGAAGCCAAGTGAGAGTGACTAGCAGCTGCCTCTGCCTCTTTATTTGCCCAATTTTTACTGTATTTCTGCCCCTCAGATAGAAACCTCTAGATAAGAGAAGTGTGTCACTGTGGAGTTGGAGACAGGGATGCAACAATAACACTTTGAGATCATGCAGCAACAGCTCCATTTATTCTCTGGCAGCTCCTTTCATAGGGCTTTCAAATTTCCCATGCTTACAGACATGATTAGTCAAGGGTCTTAACTCTGCCTAGCTCACTGGCCAATGATATGGGTGTATCCGTGCTTCAAAGGGGTTGGCTGAGGTCATCTGTCTGGATTTGAATCCGACCTATTGTAATTGTGTCCAGGGACTTGTTTACTTAGATCTAGGCCGGTCGAGCTGGTATCTGTTAAGCCAAATCATCTGTGCAGATATAGTCCAGCTATATCCATTACAGTTCCTCCTTCTCAGTTTTAATAAAAATGCAAAGTGTTCTCTGTTATTTTACCTGCAAGGGCCCTTTGCAGATAAGATGACAGGACAGCATGATGACACATATGATTCTACCTACCTCAACAAGCCTAGCCCCTCCCAGCCAGTGATAAATTCTACATATCGTTGAAAATGTTACATCCATTCCCAGGAGCTGTCAGGCAGGATTACCAAT
This sequence comes from Trochalopteron elliotii, assembly GCA_024734555.1. NCBI lineage: Eukaryota > Metazoa > Chordata > Aves > Passeriformes > Leiothrichidae > Trochalopteron > Trochalopteron elliotii. Next base: position 109,566 of record JANPWX010019020.1, read on the forward strand.
AATACAAGCTTTCAAATTGGCACACCGCAAGCTTATTATTTGTAGTTACAAAGTCACAGAAAAAACAAGGACAGCCAGTCACTGACGATATGTTAGTTACATGGAAAAATGTGTATACTGCCTTAAAAGCTTTGCAGCCTGCTGAGAAAGTCTGTGAGCGCCCTGTCACAGATATTTTAAATTCGGAGACATATTCGAATGTTAGCCATGTCTATGCACAAGTACCAGCTGAATTAGGAAATGAGGACCCTCAGGAGCCTGTCTATCCTTTTGATGCTGGTCCTATTGATCCTATTGAGAAGGAGCCTGATCTTTATCCTCCTTTAACTCCCTTAAAAAATTCGGCTCCTGCATTTCCCACTACAGCTCGTGTTAACTAATTCTTTTCGTCCTACACCTACGGCTCCTTCATCCAAATTACCACTGCAATCTCATTGACCTCCAACATGAATAGAGAAATTCAGGGAAGAAGCCCTAAAAAGGGGACATATTTCCATGTTATTGGCCATGCCTGTCAATTATCAGCCTGAAAAACCCCTCAGTATGTACAACCTCCATTTGAATTAATAAAAGGAGTTCGTAACACTGTCTGAGATTATGGACTGCAAACACAATATTCTATGGGATTGATCAAATCTATTTACCAAGGGTACACTATGGCTCCTAATGATTGGTGAATGCTTTTTAAACTTATACTAAAGTCAGCACAATATACAGTGTGACTGGTGGAATGGAAAGATATTGCTACTGTACAAACTATGGACAATACTGAAAATTTAGAAGCAGGCAGTCTCGATGAACTGCTGGGGCAAGGCACATATGCTACCCCTGCTGCCCAAGCAAATTTAGCTCACACAGTGCTACAGCAAAGTTCCAAACTAGCCACAAAGGTTCTTAAGAGTCCCAGAGTCTGGACAAAAGGAATCTTCCTTTGCATCTATTTGGCAAGGCCCTCAAGAATCATATGTAACGTTCATTGATAGATTGCAGACGGCCATAAGTAGGCAAATAGAAGATGATGAAGCAGCTCCTATATTGTTATTACAACTAGCCTTTGAAAATGCTAACGTGGACTGTCAGAAAGCACTGTTCTCTGTAAGGAATGAGCATGCTAATTTACCCCCCTACATCAAAGCCTGTCAGAATGTGGGGACAGAGGAACACTGTGTGTCTGTTTTGGCTGCTGCCTTACAGCAAGCCTCTGATATACATTTTAATTGCCAACAAGAAGGGCATTTACAGAGAAATTGTACCACTCAAAGGACAGGAAAGATGGAGCCTCCCCACCATCCCTCCCTCTGTGTCCATGATGTAGAAAAGGTTACCACTGGAGTGAAGCATGTAGGTCAAAATTTGATAGACAGTAACCCTCTCAACCCTCAGCAGGGAAACAGGAAGAGGGGCGTGAGACCCAGTGCCCCTCAACGTAACGGGGTCTTTGCAATCCTAACCCAGGAGTCTCAATTTTCTCTCTCCTCGCCAATACCCACAGGAGCGCAGGTTTGGATTTACCCCTCTAAGATGATTCCCTAATCCCAGACTCAACTATTCACATGCTAAATACAGGGGTTTATGGACTTTTACTGAAAGGATTGTTTGGACTTTTAACTGGTAGATCATCTGCCATAAAGAATGGTCTCATAATACATGTTGGTGTGATTGATTCAGACTATTTAGGGGAAATTAAAGTGATGGTTTCAACTACCACCCCACCTTGTTTCATCTCAAAAATTTAAGAAATGACACAGTTGCTATTGCTCCCTTTTTTTGTTTCGGCAGCAAAAGACGCAGTCTGAAGAACTGGTGGGTTTGGCAGCACCAATGTCATCCACGTTCACTGGCTCCAATGAATTACTAGTGAAAAGCCCTTACTAACTTTTCAATTAAATGACAAATTTTTTACAGGTTTACTTGACACCAATGCAGATGTTTTCATCATTTTGGCATCTTCATGGCCCCCACAGTGGCCTCTTAAAATAGCAGATGCCTTAATGGAAGGCATTGGGGGGCATCAAGCTCCAAAACAAAGTGCACTTATTCTTACAGTCATAGAGCCAAACGGATGCTGAGCAGCTTTACAACTGTTTGTTTTGCCTTCTCAATTGATGCTGTGGGGTCGTGATTTACATTCTCAATGGAATAGTACTCTTGCAGTGAAGGCAGCAAATTTAACAAATGGGTCACTGATGTAAATCCCCTGCTCAAATTCAGGTGGAAAACAGATATGCTTGTTTGGGTTGATCAGTGGCCCTTGAAAGGGGAAAAATTGACACAAGCTGAAAAGCTTGTTGATGAACAATTGAAATTGGGACATACTGTACCGTCCACGTCTCCGTGGAACACCCCTATATTTGTGATATCGAAAAAATCAGGGAAGTGGCTCCTACTGCAAGACCTCAGAGCAGTAAATTGAGTGATGGAACCTATGGGTGCCTTGCAACCAGGCTTCAATGATTTTCTGGGATTGGCCAATTGTTGTGATTGATCTTAAGGATTGCTTTTTTACAATTGTATTGCATTCAGAGAATTGTTATCACTTTGCATTCTCTTTACCCAGGGTAAATTGAAAGGCACCTATGAAAAAGCATCATTGAGTTGTTTTACCACAAGGTATGAGAAATAGTCCCACAATTTGCCAGCTTTTTGTAGCCAATGCCTTGGAACTGGTCAGACAGAAATTTCACAATCTCTGGATATGCCACTATATGGATGATATTTTAATTGCTTCACAACATCAAGCTGAACTTGACATCATCCTTTCACATATGATTCTGAGGCTGGAATCTTGTGGCTTACAAATAGCTTTCGAAAAAATACAAAAAATGGCACCTTGGAAATACCTTGGATGGTTTGTAAATGAGAAATCTGTCTGCCCACAATCCCTGAAATTGGTGCCTTCTGTAAAAACATAACATGATTTGCAAAAATTGTTGGGCACAATAAATTGGGTTAGGCCAATGCTCAGCATCACAAAAGAAGAAATGAGCCCTTTGTTCAAATTGCTGAAAGATGACACTGATTTGTTGTCTGCAACAAAGCTTACAAAGGAGGCACATCTTGCCCTTGAGGTAATTGCTGACAAAATTAGCTCCTATAATGCAGCCTGTTATGTCGTGGATTTACCTGTGACTCTTTTTTAATTAATAGCACTTTTCAGCCTTTTGCCATTCTTAGTCAAGTGTCCAGATGGCAAAGATGTTTAAGTTTTAGAATGGGTATTCCTCCCCCATACGTCTAAGTGAATAACCACTTGTTTAGAAATGTGCCTTGATGCTGTTATGAGAGGTAGACAATGAGTCAGTCAAATATTAGGGTAAGATCCTGATATCCTTCTCATTCCCTTACAGAGGCATGAATTTGATTCTTTACTGTGAGACTCAATAGCTTGTGCTGTTTCTTTTGCTGATTTCTTAGGGAAAATCTCATTTCATTTGCCATCTCACAAACTCCTTCAGGCTCTAAACTCTCTTCCACTAAGCGTTAACTCCTTTGTTGCCTCAGCCCCAATTCCAAATACTGTAACTGTGTTTATAGATGGATCAGGAAAATCTCACAAAGCTGTAGTGACTTGGTATGATGGAGTCAAGTGGAAGGATCATGTTGTTACACAAATCGGCTCTGCACAAGTTGAATTTAGAGCTGCAGTGGAGGCATTTTGTCTTTTTCCTAACTCACCTTTTAATCTCATAGGAGATAGTGCATATGTTACTGGAATGCTTCTGCAAATGCCTGATGTGCACTTTGTAAATACTGCTGATATAACCGTGTTACTTGTTGATTTAGTATGTCTCATTTGTTCTCGTCGTACACCGTTTTTTGTCATGCATATTCACTCCCATACTAACTTACCAGGTCCCCTAATGGAAGGGAATGCTTGTGCTGACAGCTTGACGATGGCAGTCATATCTAATCAGACATTTACAGCTGCTTCAGAATCTCATGCCTTCTTTCATCAAAATGCTGCTGCTTTATCTAAATATTATGGTATTTCAATGACCCAGGCACACATGATTGTTAACACTTTCCCTGACTGACAGTGTTGTTCTTCTCCTAATGTGCCCACTGGGGTAGTGCTTAGAGAGCTTGCAGCCTGCCAATTATGGCAAACTGATGTTACGCATGTTACATCCTTTGGCCAGCAGAAATTTGTTCATTGTTCTATAGACTTATTTTCAGGCTTTTTAGTCACCACAGTACATACAGGTGAATCTGCAAAAGACGTTCATCACTACTTCCTCAGTGTATTTGCGACAATGGGTCAGCCACAGGAAATCCACATTGGTAATGGCCCTGCTTACCAATCCAATTCTGTTATCTTTTTACAGGCCTGGGGTGTTCACCACTCCTTTAGAATTGCCCACAACTCCTCCTCTCAGGGAGTTGTGGAATGGATGAATCGCACACTCAAAAATCTCCTTGTCAAACAAAAGAGGAAACCCTGGAGTGGCACCACAGGATGAACTGGATTTTGCTTGTTTTACTTTAAATTTTTTAAATCTTTCTAATGACCCTGATGCCGTTTTGGTTTTTCCCTTTTTTTCTTTTATATGTTCTCTGTATTCTTTGCACATATATTTGTAGCTCTGTGGCCTATTGTATTAGTGGCTAGTTTTCCCAGTAATTTTCCATGGCCTTTCCCGAGGCAGAAAGACAAAACAAATTCCAGAGCTCTGAGTCCCAAAGGGTACAAGGTCCCAATGCTATCTTGGTTCTTTCTGGCTGCCAAGGTTGAGAACAACTCTTCGAGATACATTTTAATGAACAAAGTACAGCTAGTGCCAAGGGGGGGGGTCTCCAGCAAAGGGGCTTGACCTTTTGCATCATCACTTGTCCTCCTAATTGGTGCTTTTTTGTCAGTTATGCTGATTTGGTGAACTTATAAAAACTATTCACCCCGTGTGGGTGGGCTTTTGTGGACATCTTTCCATAACTGCCCCTGAAGGCCTTCAAATAAAGAGCCACTTTTATATTACCTCCTTACTAAAGTTATCTTGAGTTTGATTTCCAGGTTGGGAAAAAGGCAACAACCCTTTTGCTCTTACAGCTGCAGAATGTCACTTTAAAAGCCCCAAAGATAGGTTGCAACATCCTAAGGTGTTATATAGACAGCTTCCTGATACAACCATCTGGCATGGACCTGCTGATTTATTAATATGGGGCTGAGGAAATGCTTGTGTTCTATCCCCTATAGGTCCATTGTGTGTACCAGCTAAAGCTGTCAAACCGTCCCATGAGCTGGAAGGATGCCCAACAGAATCCTGTACAGGACACGATCAAGTTGAAGCTGGCCAACCCCTCAACAGGGACAAAGAGGAAGAGAAGTGAAAGTATAACATGGAGTGATCTCAAGGCTCTGGATGCTGAGGCATTTAGAATGATGCAGTGTGTGGGGACAGAACCCAATGCCACAAACATCTTCTTGGCCTACATGGCCATTGTATCAGCTAACTCAAAAGTAAGACCTTTGCTTTATGTTTTACTATTTAACTCATGTTATGGGTGTCAAGCAGCAAATCTACTGGGCTCATGTTTATGACCCTCCAGTGTTTTGTCCAATAACCTGATGGGACCCAGAAATTTCCATTTCTAATAACAACTGTAAAATGCTAAGAGGGCAATGGCTCCCTCCATCTGGGTCATTAATTAATGGGACAGATTGGCTATCAGTTGAAGGAAATCAAGCTTTTGTAGCAGATTCCTATCCCCTGTGCTTAACTATTTGCAATGATAGCTCTTGCATGCCTTTCACATTGCACACGCATTTGATAAAAAATCATACTAGCAAGAGAACAACCCTACAAGCAATTGAAATTCCAGGAGTTAACACATCACATAACCATATAAACACCACTACAGCTCCGAATAATATTCCCATATATAAACTTAAAGCCTTCTCACCTTTGGTGCATATTTCATGGTCTCCATGTAGGATGGAAAACCCTGAGCAACATCAGATACACCCCCTTAATGTATCAGTGTCAGAATGGGGCCCGCAAGGTCTTTCATCTGTGTCTTGGTTTGAAAGACAGGTATCTGCCAAGGATGGTGGGAACCTCCCTTGGAATGGAGAAAATGACCCCCTTCCCTCCAAATTATTATAATTTTGAAATTAAGGGGCTTTTGGGCAAAGATATGGGAAAAGGAATAACAGTTCTCTACTAGTATGTGTATGTATAGCAAGGCAAACAAACCACAACAATGGTAACAACAACAAACAAGAAAACCCAATAAGCAGTCTCTTCCCACTCTTTAAGCAATTTCCCCCTTGGTGTAGTTATGGTCACAGCTGGCAGGGGTGCTGGCAGGCTCCTGGTGGGCAGGGCAGGTGCAATGATTCCCTCATGGCTGCAGGGGGCGCTGTGATCCAAGTTCAGTCGCATCTCACTCACATGGTAATGGCGAATGGGCTGGATGGCAAAAATGGGCTGCAGCAGGAATCTTGGAGCAGCAGCTGGGAAGGCAGGGCAGGCTCACTTGGGGTAGCAAGCAAGAGGTAGCAGAAACTCAGCAGCTGTGGCAGAAGCCATGGGGTATCCCAGAAGGCAGAGGGTGCGTGGCTACAGTGTAGCAAAAAACTGGGAGCAGTGGCAGAGAAATGGCAGGGCTGGGCAGTGGCAGCCTGGCTCCCGAACATGGCTGGGAGAGGCTCTCTTGGAGGGGGAAGGGGCTCGAGGTCCTGGGGTTTCCCCTGAGGCACCCAAGCAGATGGTGAAGGGTCCTTTTCTAGTGAGGTAGGGTGTTAATAAGGTCCCAGTGCAATGGCTGCTCCCACAAGCAGAACTTCACTCATGGTAGGAGAAGGTAGCAAGAGAGAGCCTGGCAGTGGTGGTGACCGCAGCCTGTTTCCCCTCCAATGCCGACACCGAGAGAGAGCTAGGAGCTACACCCAGCCCCTTCCCCCAGCCCAAATCTCATGGTATCTCTGCCCTTGCAAGAGAAACCTCTTCAGCTAAGAGAGCAGCGACCCTTCCCCTGAATCGTGGCAAGTTCTTTTGTCTCTCTTAAGTATTGGTTGTTACTGTCTCTTAGCAACATAGGGGAGAAAATTCCCTGAGAGAAAGATAACAAAAGGAGCAATCCTAACCTCCAGCACTGAAGGAGACCCTCTTGCCCTGCTTGGTCCTGTGAATCCCATCAGCTCTCAACAGTTCTGGCTTCTTAATGATAGATCCATGATCCTAGAAGCCAAAACCTTGAGTATGGCACCAGCTATGTAGTCAGATATTCAGCTGTTCAGTTCATCTCCTGGGTGAGTTCTAAGTTTCCTCATTGTTATAAAGGATTCGTAGCCAATTTAATATAATTTTATTTTGCCATTCGAAAGCAATCTGGGACAGCCACAATAAAAGAAACAACTCCAGTCCCAGGTATCGAGGTTGGGTGAACGCAGGGATGGCCACAAATGAACCAATCCCTCCCCGTTCACAAACTCCTAGGTTCAGGGAGCAGTTTTTATACAGTTTTTCTTCCTTGAGGCAAGTTCATTGTTAGCTTTTGTCTACTGTGCATATTCATATACTTTCTTTCTCTTGCTGCTGGTTTTTGAATGCTTTTCCTGGCAACGTTGAGGGCTTGAATTGGGTTCCGAGAACTTGGCATTGGGATGCTGATACGTGACATCTCCGGGTTCCCCTCTCCTAGATCCATATCAGGTGTTGATCATCGGAGAAGTGGTGGACCCACCCTTGATAGATGAGGCATCTCCTGTCCAGCCAGTCCTTTTCTGTTGTAAATTTGGACTTCACCCTGCAATTGTCTGGAATTCTTACAGTTGCAAATTAGTTTCAGCAGCCAGAAACATCTTCACAATTTTTGGAAACCCTAACTTGTAACACAGTGTTATTTTATAACATATAACACACTTGAAACATGAATTTATTTCAAAACATATATCACAGTCCCCTCCCCTTTTTCATAAGCACATTAAATTTGTGGTTTTGTTACCAAAGGAGAGTTGGAAGAAATTAAATAATGTAGTAGTAGTAGTTATGCTAACGCTTGAAGATTGCCCTGTTAGAAGTAGGCCCGAATCCTGGGAATGTGCCATGGGAATGTACTGAGGTTCCTGAGACTTAAAAGGCTTAGCTAAGTACAGAACAGGTAGAAAATGTTAGATGTTTCCATGAGATTAAGTTAAAGTATAACGTAGCAATGGGTATCTGGTGGTGGGAGTTTAACCACAGAAGCTAAACCATAGTCTTGGAGCAGACAACCATGTGAAATTTATGGCTTCAAGGAGTGTAATTTGAGAGATATATGTATCTATTGTAACTTGGGATGTGGGGTTTTGCACGTACACTAATGAAGTAAATCAGTTGTAAAGGATATAAAAGCTGATTGTAAAATAAGGGTCTTTGGGATCCTGACTTGGGACGCTAGTCCTCAGGTCCCCGGGCCCAAATAAAGCACCGCATAAATCAACTCTGTTGGTTTGTGTTTTACTCTGGGTATCGGGCAACAGTTTTAATATTATTATTTAACAGACTATTCTAGGCAACTATTCTAATTTCTATATTCTACTGAAATTTCCCTTCTACCAATAGTACCTTTTATACCTTAGGGTGGTGACAATTTCTTTTATTTACCAGTCATCCTCAAATCTGTCATAGTCATCCTATTCCTCCTGTGATATCTCACAGTATTTCTGGTAGGCAATATTTCCCTCCTTTACTCTTTCCTCAAATTTCTCCAAAGCTTCTGCCCCTTTACTTGTCTTCTCCCCTTCCTCCAATTTCATTATTCTGGATACCTTAGAGATCTGACCAGTTTTCTCATTAGCAAATTCTGTGTCTGTGGGCAGGTCTGCAATCTGCATGCCCTGTACCACAGAATGAATCAATCGAATAAAACGAGGCATCAAGCAAGGCAGGAATATTATCCCAGTGATGGAACATAATATAAAGAATGCCACCTTTTTCCACCAGGCTCCTTGTACAAACAACTGAACCCACCATGAGGCCTGGAGGATAGAATTCCATTTTTGGACAGGTACATGGGCTACCTTTTTGATTTCAGCTGCCAGGCCCCTAATGGTCTCCCCATAGTCATCTATTTCTATACAACACTCAGATTCATTCAACTTACCACAAACTCCTCCTTCCTCTGCCAACAGGTAATCTAAGGCTATCCGGTTCTGATATACAAAAGCCCTCATTTGAGAGTGTTGTCTAGCCAGCAATTCTAGATCATCTGAGGTATGATTTGAAACAATTTCCACCACAGTTTGGAGCCTTATTAGCCTATTCAATAGATAGATAGGAGTCCTATACCCCCAGCTTCCATCATGGGCCCAGGTTGCAGGGCCATAATATTCTATAATTCTTTCTGCGGGCCACTCTTCTTCTCCCCATCTCTGGCTTCCACCTGCCATAGGAAGCTCTTTCTTCAATTCCCTTTTCTGTCTATTCAATGTTTCATACAAAGGGGCACCCAATAAATTGCTTTCTGACCTTGGTAATGTGAAGAAGAAAGGCTGAATCATCCCCAGTGTACAGGATCCTTTCCACTTGCGGGGTAATTCACTATAGGCCTTCTTCCCACATATCCAGTATATGCCATCAGGTGCCTTCCATTTCATATTTACCTTCTCTGGCTCCTTCCAGTAATCCCATAGACCTTCTAAAGACTGGTAAGGGTTAGCTCCGGAACTTTCATGCCAACATAATCCGATTGAGTCAAACCACTCACAGGTATCCTTTTTCCCTTGGCTCCAGTACCCAGCCGGGGGCTCTGGTTGCCAAATCTTGGTTTTGTTATTTGACTTTGCATCTAGAGTGGATATACAGGGAGTATATCCTACTAACTCATTATATTCTCTGCCTTCTCTACTAATACAAATGGTTCCAATTATCCTTTCATCCAATATCCATCCTTCAGGTCCTTGTATTGTTTTTGAAATTTGGGCATCATCCCATTTTAAGAGTTGTTCCGGAGTCAAACTCTCACCTTTCCATGGCCATTTCTCAGCTGATTTGAGCCCTCCACAAATCCAACAATTAGATAGACCCAATTCTGTGGCAATCTCCTGCATCAAATCTATAAATATATTCTGATTGGGAGCGGGTAGACCCCAGTCACTGTATTGTTTTTCTAATTGTTCATAATGCTCACTCAGAGTTTTTAACCTTTCCTGTTCCACCCTTCTCTTCCTTGCCTCTGATTCTTGCCTTTTTAACTCCTGAGTCACCAGTTTCATTTTACCTTCTGGATCTAGCCCTTCTTCGTTTCTTGAAAAACAGAAAGTCTTATTGAATTGCAGGCATATTCTATCATCATCATTCCTGAGGAGGTCAAGTATGATGGGTTCATTGCTTAGTGATGATTTTCTTTCATGTTTCAGGTTCTTCCCTACCTAATATGTCTTCCCACCCATAATACACATTTCCAGCTGACTCTTATCATAACACAACTTGTTAACCTGATAGTAAGCTACAAAAGTAGATTTCATTTTTCCTCCTACCCACACAGTTCGATTACACTGGTTACATGTTGGAATGGTGGGCATCCATCCAGTCTCTTGTTTGTATATTGCATGGATGGATGTTTCCCCCCCTCTTGGATATAGGTTTAGACTTCCCATCCTTAGGTATTGCTTTTGGGTTGTGGCATATCACCCCCTCTTCCAATTCACGCATTTTGTATTGAGTGCTGTTGAAGGTACAGTACCCATTCTTTTTACCTTGCTGACAGTCATACTGGGCTTGGTATGTCATGATTTTTGTGGCAACTTGCCCCTTCAAAGCTGTCTGCAGGCATTGCTCACGTTCAATCGTGGGGTTCTGCCTCGACGGATCCTCGGGATGCAACCCGCCCGCCTGGCACACGGCTAGGCTCAGGACCATCAGGATTCCCCACCAAGGTACTCCTCTGCCTTTGCCTCCGCCCACTGGGTAGCAGCCAGCAGCGGGGTAAACCATCTTCTCGACAGGAGGGGCATTCTTCAGGGGTTTCGTTGTTGGTCCGAACCACAAACCTCCTCTTAAAAATGCCCCACCTCGATAACTTGACGGTGTCAGCCCTGCAGGGTACCTTATTAGCCCTTCAGCACCCGATTGCAAGGACCTTGGCCTTTGCATCCAATTTTCCTTTCACACCCTTTTTGTATATTAGGTACCACTCTGGAGAATCTAACTCCAGCAAACCCGAACAAGTAGCAAGCACTAAGACACGGCTAGTCTCCTCCTGTTCTTCCTCCAGACACTTGGTACACAAACCCTTAGGTCTGTACCCCCCTCTACAGTGAGTAACCCAGATTTGTTTACAGTAAACACATTTGAAATGAATAAAGGGAAAATATTCACAATCCTGTTCCAGGCAACTTATCTGATCCCCTTTGGTCATTTATAGTGATGCTGTAGCCTGATCTTTAAGTCTCCTGGAGATGAGGACACCTGCCACTCCGGGGTATTGTCTTGATGCTCAACCTTCTTCACTCGTGATGCGTGAGTCCAACCCTTTTCTGCTGTTCTGATAGCTGTATCTTTGGTGAGAAGGACAAGAAAAGCGCCTTCCCAGTGAGGTGTCAGTGGGACTTCCCTCCAGGTTTTGATTAATACCTCATCTCCAGGTTGTATTTTATGTATAGCAAACTCCAAAGGAGTGCTTTGTGTTATCAGTCCATGCTTTTGCAGGTCCTGTAGGTTCTTATTTATAGCTATTAAGTAGGGTTGAATTTGGCCATCCTCTATTAGGGGGTGCCCCACAGGCATCCCGTGTTCATAAGGCATTCCATATAGCATCTCAAACGGTGACAGTCAATATCGGGGGACAACCTCTTCCAGTGAAATCTTTGATACTGTCTGAGCTGTAGCCCTTGCACTGGGCAAAGCCTCAACCCAATGGGTCAATTTGTCCACTATTACCAATAAGAATCTATATCTTCCTACCTTAGGTAATTCGGTGAAATCCACCTGGATCCTTTCAAATGGGCGATAGGCTATCGGGCGCCCTCCCAAGGCTGTTTGTCTTGATCTGGCCCCATTAATCTTTTGGCAGATCATACACCCTTGCAACTCTTGTTTTGCCAATTCATAAATTCCTCTGCACACAAAAAATTTTAAAAATTGTTCTGCAAGGGCTTGCGCCCCCCAGTGAGTCTGCTGGTGAAGTCTTTTTAAGATTTTTCTAGCATAATCCTTAGGTAGTAGTTCCCTCCCATCTGTCCATTTCCATCTGCCTTCTTCTAATCTTCCTCCTATTTTCTCATACCCCTCAATTTCTTTTTGGGAAGGACATGGGGGATACTACTGAGTCTCATCTCCCCCAACCTCAGGTGTACTTACCATTAGTAATGCTGCTCTTTTTGCTTCCTTGTCTGCCAGGTTATTCCCTCTAATTTGAAATTGCATTCCTACCTGGTGTCCCTTTACATGCACAATGGAAATTTCTTCGGGCTCCCTAATAGCCTCCAAAATTTGTTTTATTATTTCCCCATGAACTAACCCTCGTCCCGGAGTGTTAATTAGACCCCTCTCTTCCCAAATTTTCCCAAAGGTATGAGCTACTCCAAAAGCATACTTTGTGAATATGGTATCTTTTTTCCCTTTTAGTCTTTTAAGTGCCCGCAACACTGCATATAATTCACAAGCCTGTGCTCATCAACAAGCATTTAGAGGACCTGACTCCACTACTTTACCTGACTTACCATCCACTATTGCATATCCCGACTTTCTTTTTCCTTCTACAACTCTTGCTGACCCATCCACAAACCATTTCTCTCCCTCTTCCAATTCTTCCTCTTCCAAATCTGGCCTTGTCTTTGTCTGAAGTTCCACCACCTCTGCACAACTGTGAGTAGGCTCCTCTAATGCTTCACCAAACAGAAACTGGGCTGGGTTCTGAGCAGAAGTTGTTTGTAATTCCAGGCCATGTGAATGAACCAAAATAGCTTCATACTTTAGGAGCCTGACATCTCTGAGCCATTTATCTGCCTTCTGCTGTAGTATGCTCCTTACATTATGAGAAGTATATACTACCAATGGAGCTCCAAAAGTCACTTTCTTCACTTCCTCTACCAATAGTGCAACTGCCACAATTGCTTGTAAACAAGTAGGCCATCCTCTGCTCACAGGATCCAGAAGTTTAGATACATACCCCACAGGTTTCCTAGTTCCTGCCCAGTCCTGAGTTAAGACACCATAAGCAGTATGATTGCTAACATCCACAAATAACTCAAACTGTCTCTTCACATCAGGGAGGCTTAACACAGGAGCGGCTACCAGTGTTTCTTTTAGCTCCTTGAATCCCTGTTCATCTTGTTCTGTCCATTTCAATCTATCAGTTGTCAGCTTCTCATATAGGAACTTTACCTTTTCACTATACTCCTCAATCCATTGTCTGCAGTACCCCAAAAGCCCCAATAACTGCCTAATCTCTCTCTTTGTTCGCGGAGAAGGTAAGGCAATGATACCTGCTATCCTCTCAGGGTCCAATTTCTTCTTTCCTTTGGAAATCCAATGTCCCAAATACTTTACCTCAGATTCTGTGAATTGCAATTTTGACTTAGAGACTTTCAATCCTTTGCCTCCCAGAAAATTCAACAGTGCTATGGTGCTTTCCCTCACATCTTCCTCCTTTGGGCCTGCTACCAAAAAATCATCAACATATTGTAATAATTTAGTTCCTTCTATGGGCACAAATTGACTTAATTGCTCAAGAGCTTGGCCAAATAAATTTGGGGAATCAACAAATCCTTGGGGGAGGGAAGTCCACCTGAATTGTTGTTTTCTATTTGTCTCGGGGTCCTCCCACTGAAATGCAAAGTAATCTCGACTTTCCTCAGCCAGAGGACAAGTCTAAAAGGCATCTTTCAAATCTATTACACTGTATTAAACATTCTCCGGGGAGACCCAGTTCAGAAGGGTATATGGGTTTGCAACCACCGGGAACCAGGTCTTGGTTCTTTCATTTACAGCTCTGAGGTCTTGGACCAACCTGTAACTCCCATCTGCCTTCCTGACTGCCAGGATGGGTGAGTTGTGCCTTGACATACAAGGCTCCAATGTTCTCTTTCTTACCAAGTCATCTATCACAGGCTTCAACTCCCTCCTCCCCTCCATAGAAATAGGATATTGCTTAATTCTAATCGGTCCTCCAGTCTTTCTAGTTCAATGCTAATGGGTTCTATCTCCAACCTCCCTGCTTCCCCTTGAGAGTGCCACACCTTAGAATTAATTCTATTCTCATCTCTTGTATAAACTTACCACCAATTGTGAATCCTTTATGGTTAAATTTATTCCAAGAGCTATGATCATATCTCTTCCTAATAAACTATAATCTGCTTCCACTAATAACATGTTCCCCAGGCAGATTTTAGTTTCAGATTCTATTTCCACATCTCTTATAATGGGCACTTTGAATGGATCACCTTTTGCGCCTATTACCAGCATTTTTTCCTTGCTTTTAAAGCATCCTGGCAGCAATTTTTGCAATGTACTCTTCTCTGCTCCTCTATCCACCAAAAAAGTTATTACTTGTTTTTGGGGACCTACCTTTAACTTTATCAAGGGCTCATTAGATGTTCTGGTCCCCAAAATAAAAAGCCCCCGACACCCCTAGTCCTCTTGAAAGATCTTATCATCCCTCACCCTTTTTCTACAATCCCTTTTAAAGTGTCCCTTCTTTTTGCAATAGAAACACTCTGGGGGTTCCCTTTGGGTGTCTGAGCTCTTCCTTGGGGGAACAGACTGTCTCCTCTGAGTACCATAATTCTGCGTTGTTCTTACCAGGTCCTGCTTCTGAACTTCCCTGACAGCCGCAACCAGTACCTTTGCCTGTATTTTCTGTTTCTCCTCATCCTTCTTCATGTAAACCTTCTGGGCTTCCCTCAATAATTCTTGTAATCCTTTCTCCTGCCAGTTGTCTATTTTCTCAAGTTTCCTCCTTTTGTCCTCCCATGATTTGGCAACAAATTGGGTTTTTAATAGCACTTCCCCTATGGGGGAATTAGGATCTGTCCCTGAGTATACCTGCAGGCTTTTTCGCAGTCGGTCCAGCCATTCCTTCGGCATTTCATCTTTCCCTTGGCATTCCCCGAATACCCTGCTGATGTTTTGTCCCCTTGGTACCGCCTCCCGTATGCCCTGGATTACGATGTTTCTTAAATCCATCATATTTTGCCTGCCTTCCTCTGAGCATTCCACCCTGGACTTTGGCTAGGCCATTTCTGTTCCCCTGACTCCCCCTGCGGGTTTCGGCATTCCCAATCCCATATGCCAGCTTGTTTTATAATTTCCCTTTCTTCATTATTAAACAATGACCTTAATATTGATGTTAAATCCTCAAAGGTAAAAATACTATTGCCTAAAAATTCATCCAATCTATCTGCAACCCCAAAAGGATCATCCATCAGTTGGCCCACTTCTTTCTTAAAAGCTCTCACATCCCTGGTATTAATTGGCACGTTCACATAGCCAATAATCCCTGGTGCAGTCGGCACTTCCCTTAAGGGGAGAAGATTGTGCCTCTCCTCTTCATTCTCACTATCTTCATCATTCACTCTCTTTACCTTATGCTGAGTCCTGCTTGCTGGGGGACAGTTTACTGTGGCTTGCTTTTTGGTCCCCGCTGGTTGCGGGGCCAGTTGGGCCTAGGGGAAAGGCGGTGGGGGTGGGGAGATGGGTGCCTGCACCAGGGAAGGTGGGACCTCTGGTGGCTGGGAGGGAAACAATGGCGGAGGTTGCTAAAAGACCTGTGGGGGCTGTAGTCCTGGAGTCTGGACCTCTGGGAGTTGGGGGGGACAGGGGGGGGGGGTTGCGGAAAAGGCAGTGGGGGTGGGGAGATGGGTGTCTGTGCTGGTGGGAAATCTGGGAGCTGTGGTGAAAGTGGGGGTGGTAATTGGGAAAAAGCCTGAGGAACCTGAGGAGGAAGCGCAACAGGGGCTTGAGCTGGCAAGGTGGCTGAAACCTCCAGTGGAGGGGCTTGAGCCGGTATGCAAATACGGTCCCAAATACTGATACTGTTGAATACGTTTTAGAAGAAGCCTTAGGGCCTGTTGAGGACTCACATCCTAGACTCAGGCAGAATTTTTTTGAAGCAAGGAATATGGAGAATGTGCGAGCTGCCTAAAATCAGAGACATGGGCATGCCAAAAATTTAAAGCTCCTAGGAGTCTCTGGAGACTGTGTTTATGTCACGAATGGAGTGATGCTCTTCACTTGTAAGAGAGAATCAGTAATATACTTTACTGATATAAAACAGTGAGTTAACAAAGTTCAGTGGTTAATGAGGCAATGGTTTAACAGGATTTGATGGCAAATTACACTTGATTATTCATAGTATAGAGGACAGGATTAGACTAAACTATCAAGAAGACCCTCCTGATGAGTCATGTGGTTGAAATGCGGCGGAAAGAACTCCACAACTAATAATAGTTGTTAGAGAGGTATGTATTGAGTCGACGTCGAGATGCGTGGGAAATAATTCCACCAAAGACACGCATAACCACCAGAGAGCTTGCCTCCCTTATTATTCCCTGAGGTTTTACATATGCATGACATTCCACAGTCCCCCTTCATACATATTCATTCCCTGACCCCTCCCATCCTCGCTTTGTATGGTAATTAACTCCACACCCTTCTGGGCATGCTCAGTCCATTGTGGTGGTCTCTGGGTGGTCTTCAAGCAAAGTCTTCCTCGTTCACGTCTTCACCTTTATCTCTCCTGTGTGTGCTTTGGCCCTTTTCGCATGTTTTCAAGGGAACACACCATCTTAGAGTCTGCATTTTTTTTCTTTATCTGCATTCTTAGCCCTGTTATTCTGCTGTTTAGGCTAGTTCTTCTTCTGATTATCGACGAAGGCTCCCGATACTTGTACTGCTTAAAAATATGCAAAAGGGCAACAGACGCAGCATTCGGTGTTCACTAAATGTCTTCTAAAACGCAATCTCATATATTCTAAAGTACTACTTGGAATACATTCTAACATACAGCATATGTTCTTAAATCTACTATAAAGGATCAGCTGGGATTTTTCAAATCTGTGTCTCAAGGTTCAGAAAGGACTTGCTTGCTTTTTCTAAACTCTTTCTCAGAGAGGAGTCTAGATGTGGCTGGATCCAATCGTAGCCCCAGACTTGGTCAACTGCATATGTCCAAAGGATTATATGAGCACAATCACTTATTTAACTAAGACTTCAAAGTTTAGCATGCTATTAATCACTTACCAAGGTTCTGTTGTGGCAAGGAATCTCTCAAACTGGAGAAGTAACCTTGAGAGGAATTCCTACTCTAGGGGAGATGCTGATGTGCAGCCCACTGCTGTGCAGGAGAGCCCAATGGGCCCTGGGCTGTCTACTATTTAAGTAAAGACGATGGACTTATAGTTAGTCATATTTGCATACCAGCAAGATGTCTGGGTCCCTGCTCCAGACAGCCTTTGGCTGTCATGTTGCCATCCATCCCCCAAAGTCCTGAGTAAGCTGGATGCAGCCATCACCACCCCACTGGTGGTTGTGGCTTAAGCAGGGAGCAGGGTAAGCATACTGCCACAGTTTGGAGGAGGTATTGCCAGATGAAGAAATATTTGCTCAACTGGTAGAGAAAAGACAATGATTATTTTGCAAAATCACTAGCCTACGGAACCATACAATCAAACTACTATTAAACATTAACCAAGAAGGGAAACAAAAAGTACACTTCAGTGATCAAAGTAATGAACGAAACCAGTTATGCCAACTCTCCATATTTGGAAAGTAGCACCTAGTTCATCAGGCAGTCAGGTATAACTGTGGGGTCAGTGACCACCAAAGGGACCCCTGGGACAAGAAAACGCATGTGCTAGTGGGAGGGGAAATATGCTGATGACTTCAGGGAAATGATTATCATCTGTATGTTTCTTCCAGAAGAATCAATGAATATGTATGTAAACTTTAGTATATAAACATGAGCCTTGTCTGTACATGGCATGCACCATACTTTGGAGGAAATATCTCCTTGTGCATCCAGTGCTGAATTGTCCTGCCCAAAAAATGTGTGTTCTATTGATGTGGAACAAAGACTCTACAACCAAAGGTTATGAAGTAGGTATGCTGTACTCAGTGCCCGGACGCACGGATGGGGGGGGGGGGGAATGGTTTTGCCAAAGACAGTGCTTACAGAATAGAGCAAGTGCCCTGTTTAAATACACTTAAACTCATACATATTCACAAAAGTTTCAACATTGTCTATACATATTCAGAACCTATCCCCACCTGCTCTCACTTCATATGTTAATCAGCTTTTGTCTGAGCTTGTGCATTATCTTCTGGTGGTCTCGGGCGGGAGGGGTCGCTGGATGAAGTAACATCGTCTTCCTCAGGTGTCCCCTGGATGAATCTGGTTTCTGCGCAGGCCCTTTTGGTTTCTCGCTGTCCTGTAAGGCTCCTGGGCATAGTCTAAACTACAAATCCAGTTTTTTCTAGTTTTTGAGCACTGATTTCTGCTTATCAGTCTAAAACAAATGGACAAGGTCCTGTTTTTGTATGGCAAAGGACTATCTGTTTTTAACACACTTGATTACAAAGCAAATTATAATCTGTTTAAATTCAGTTATAAGTTCCCTATATCACTATTCCAAATCTTTCATATGCCAATCTTCCCAAGATTGTTACTGTCCCTTTAAGACCCGGGGGCCGGAAGCAGAACCAGGGTGTTTTACCCAGAGGGTTCGTGGAGGTGGGTGGTGCCAGGGTCCCTTTTAAGAGTCAGAGTACGCTTGTGCAGAGTCTCTTTCTGTTCTTGCTGGGCTGCTAAGAGAGTTGCTTCTCCGAGCCAAGGCTGAAGCTTTCTTTTGTTTCTCTCTAAGATCCTTTCCTGGTGCAGGTCTCCAAGAAACTGCATTTCTCAATCCTAAACTGTTTCAGGGCAAATTTTGCAAATACCTGTCTGCAGCCGCAGCACCAAGCTGGGACTGGCGGGGTGGGGGATGCCTGCTTTGGTGCCGGGTGGGACTGCTTGAAGCCTGTGAGAAAGCTGGGCACCTAACATTCTTATTCTCGTCTGGGAAATTGTGAAGAGGAACCCAAAACAATCCCTGTAGATAGCCTCCTCCTGACACCTGGTGTTTTTCCAACATGTTTACTGGTAGAGATGTTTACAAAAAGGTGGTGCCCTAAAGGACCAATCCTATTCATTGTACCGAAACACTGTATAAAAAGAATCTGTCTTTCAATAAACTTTGCTATAAGCCCTCTGAAGAAATCAGAGTTCTACGTGTCGTTACATGAGCCGTCCTGAATCATACCAATAGGGGAGGGTGTTTGTTACCATCTATGTTCACAGAGAGTCCACAGGATTGAGCACCTTTATATAGTGTTTATTACTGTTACCTTGGTTGTTGCTGTTTTCTTTTCTAGTAAACTTATTTTTTCACTAACATCTTACATTCATATCTCCATATTGGTGAAAGGGAAGTAGTTAAACCTAAAAGGGAAGGTAAGACATTTTAGAATGCCTGCTCCGTAAATTGTCTTATGTTGCAGATAGGTAAAAGATGTTATAAAAGAAAGGTCTTATAAAATATGGATTAGGCCCTGCTACTTTAGCTAAGTACACATAACTTGCAAGTTCTCATATGAAACAATCTTGGGTATGAAAAGTTTGTTTGCACAACAGTCTATTCTCGGGGAGAAAAATAAGTGCACCTGCATAAACCTTAGATCTGTTCCATGAGAACGCACAAAAGAAAAATGTAAACAACCTGAACCTCAGCACGTACGCACAAATCACCTTCTGACCAATAAATGAAGTAGTAAGAAAGCTACCAACCAATGGGTGTTGCACACAAGATCTGTGAAAACTGTATAAAATGAGTTATGTGAATAAAGAAATGGCTTCTCCTGCATGAAGAAAATGGAGTCTTGGCTGACTTATTTCAACAGTCAAACCAAGGCACGAATAAAGAATGCCTGCTTCTTAATGCTACATTGGTGTTAAGGAGTTTTTTTGACTGTTTTTCATTAACAGAGGGAAAAGGTAAAAATAAAAAAATTGCAAGACATTTTCAGGAATATCTTAGCTACCAACACACAAGGAGATGCATAAGAAAATTGCATTTTGGGCAAGACTCTGGTGTTTACCAGAAGGAATAGAAAGATTACAGCATCCTTTGAGGGATAAAATTAAGAGGGTCATGTCTTCTGCAACAGATTTGCATGTAGGTCCACCCAGGAGTATGTCATCAATAAACTGGTGTTGAGAAACATCAGGAGTGGGAGAAATTTCAGCTGAGGCTGAGGCTAACAGGTCATTAACAGTGGTAGCAATATGGTGATATTCTTCAGGTAAACGAGTGAAGGTGTACTGAATGCCATTCCAAGTAAAAGCAAAGTGAACTTGGTTGTCTGAGCAGATAGGGTGCTGAAATAATGTCTTTAAGATTCAAAACTGCCATGCATAGATAAGAAGCAACATGAATGGTGTTGAGTACTTCAGTGGCTGTTGGGACTGCTGCATGAAGTGGAGAAGAGGCAGAGTTTATGCCTCAGTAGTCAATGGTCAGACACCAAGGTGCATTGGGTTTGCACGTTGTATTGGGTTTGTGTAGCCAAGCTTTTGTAGTGGAGGGAGCTACAGGAGTGGCTTGTTTGAGAAGCTGCTAGAAGCTTCCCCCATGTCTGACAGAGACAATGCCAGGAAGCTCCAGGATGGACCTGCCGCTGGCCAAGGCTGAGCCAATCAACGATGGTAGTAACACCTCTGTGATAACATATTTATTCATATTCTAGAAGGAAAAAAGTTATTGTGCGGAAGTGTCACATTGCACCAGGGGAGATTTAAATTAGATATCAGGAAAAAAAACATTCATGGAAAGGGTTGTAAAATATTTGAACAGATTGTGCAGGGAAGTGGTGGAGTCACTGTCCCTGCAAGTGTTCTAAAGATGTGTGGATATGGCACTTGAGGACATGGTTAATAATGGCGAACATGGTGATGGTGCTAAGTTGACAGTTGGCCTTCATGATCTTATGATTCTAAGGTTTCTAAAAAAGGAATGTGGTGTGTTGACCCTGGATGGCAAGTTAGCCTGCACCCAGTTCATAGAATCATAGGATCATAAAATGGTATGGGTTGGAAGGAACCTTTAAAGGTCACCTAGTCCAAACCCTCTTGCAATGAGCAGGGACATCTTCAACTAGATCTGGTTGCTACCCCTCTGGTCTCATGAGACTCCACCTGGAGTACTGCATCCAGCTCTGGGGTCCCCGGCACGGGAAATACATAGACCTGTTGTAGTGGTTTTAAGTTTGCCGATTTCGGTTTCTCGAATTATATGTAGTGGTTTGAGTGTCTACTAGAATTATTTACTCTTTTTCTGCTGTGAAATAGGATTAGGAGAGAAGTAAAGCAGGCTCAAAACTTAAAAGGGTATAAAGATAGGTTTATTAACAAAACTACAAGAGAGAAAAAATTAATGAGAATCAGAATAAAACCTTCAAAACACTTCCCCTCCCCCACAACTTTCCTTTCCCTTCTCACAGACAACGCATAGAGGCAAAACTTGGAACCATTGGTCAGTTTACCAATTATAAAATAGTCTTTCATCACTGTATTTAGAGAGAGAAGTCTCTTTTGATATGTTATGGTAACTTCCCCACAAGAAAGAATGTGGATACTGAAAGCAAGAGGTCAGGCAGCAACAGTAGAGTCTGAGTCTGTGTGAAATCAAGTCACATCATTTTCTCATACTGGCCTGAGAAATTGTGAGGAGGAATCAAAACAATCCTTTGGAAGGTCAAAAACCGTTAAGGTGGAAAACCCGTTAGCAGCTGATATTTTTCTAACCTGTTGTTTACTTGGAAAAAATGGTCAAGGGGTATTGTTCTGAGTGTCCAATAGTGTTTCTTTCTTGGAACTGTCTATATAAAGGGTGGTGAAAAATAAAGATCGCTTGTCTCTCTCATCTGGAGATCAGAAGTCTGTGTGTAGTTTCTACCACCGTTCCTAATCAAGACCGACAAAAGAGCAGTTTTCTTGTGGCTTTTAATTCTCACAAAAGCAGCTGCTCGCGAATCTCCATTTGTGAAGTCCCTCCCATATCACACAGCCTTCCCACAGCTGTGCTTATGGGTCATGTCAAAACTAATGGGGTACTATTTTAAGGATAAACTGTTTAAAAGCAAAGGTTCTCTTAATCTCTCTCTAAAATAATTTTTATCTCTAGGAACAGAGATCTTCTCTCCCTAGGGACAAGTCTTCATCTTCATCTCATCTCTCAGTCTTTGTTCAAACTTTTCATGAGATCACAGTGATTTGAACATTCACTTAATTCAACACAAATGCCTTTGCTCATGTCTGCAATTTTGAACACTTTATCCCCCCACATACTGTTTCCACAAATTAAAGGGATATTCTAGTATATTGCAGTCTATTACCATGGCTTGCAAAAGAAGTTTAGCTTAAAACCAAGGCATCTTCTTGTTCTCTTCCACCTAGGCCTCAACTCTTCCTTCACTGACATTGATGTCTTCATATTGTCTCTCTACATGTCTCCACTCTGTCCCTTTTCTCTCCCTCAGAGATGATTTAATGTTTTATAAATTTCATCTGTGTAAGGAAAGAGTTAAATCTCTCCTAGGTATGCAGAGGGCATGATGGTTCTTCTGGGCAGTGACCGAAGGTGGTAAATTCAGGCTGTGCTGGGGCTGGGCCAGGATCTCTCACATGGCTGGGCCCCTCTGTCTGCAAGGGGTCTTGGTAGCTGTGGCTGGAGTGTGCTGGGGGGAGGGACTGCTAGGATCTCACAGCAGCATGCCCACAGCTGGGGTTTTCCCCCCCTTCCTCTGCCCGGCAGCCACTGGGGGGGGGATGGCCCTGCCCTGCCCTGCCAGGCCTCCTGGGACCGTGATGGGGGTGCAGCTTTAGTGGCAAGATGTTAACAGCTGCTTGCCCGATCACCGGGCCTGGCCCTGCCAGGGCTACAGTTGCGGCAGGGCCTGGCCAGGCCCTGAGGGCACACGGTGGAGCAGGACTGACCCTGCTGGCCCCTGTTACCTCTTCCCTGTCCAGAAGAAAAGGGAGGTTTTCCCGGGATTCCTCTGATTTATAACTTGTGTAGTCCAGAGACATATCCCCATATTTAATTGATTAATCAGGCTGTCAACATTCAAAGCCAGTCAGTAATTGTTTTTTGCCCCAGCTTTCTTCAATCAATGCAAAACCAGCACACCTGTGTATTGGGCTTTTTAAGAGACAGTCCGAAGATCCCTCATCTGCCTCACAACCACCGCCAAGTGTGGGAGCATCCGAGGATGGCAGGGAGAGGGAACTCTGCAAACCTGAGACACTTTTGAGAGAACATGTGGTTTTATTGCAAGGGTCGTGGGTAAAAAGGGCCTTGCCTTCAGCCACCAGCCTCAGCTGAGGGGACGTCCCAGAGAGAGAGAGAGAGAGAGAGAGAGAGAGAGTAGGGATAAGCGAGGTAAGGTAAGAGCAGTGAGGTAAGAGGTGGGCCAGGTAAGAGAGGTAAAGTAAGAAGGGGAGAGAACCTTTTTACAATACATCATATCTCCTTATGTGTTGCATATTCTAATTTACAGTGACCAACCCGCGTAAGATACAAAACCTAGAGACTTTGCATACAGCCTATAAGAACTGCTATATTACCATATCACTCTGTATTCTAAACTCTAAAGAATATCTTCTTATCTATCTTTTCCCTGATACCTTGGCAGGGTGGAGTGGGGCTACACCCTTGGGTCCCTTAGCATCCCATTGTTTGTTACAATCACCGTCTTCCTGCCTGCCATGATTACATCTCAAAGCTAGCTTTCATTACTATTTCATTCATAGGTTTTATATTCTCAGTATCTCTTGCCAGGCAATCATATTTGTAAGCTTTTCCTGATCCATCTTTCCCAACAGCCAAGGAGGAAGATTGAAGTTCCCCAAGGACTGAGACTGAGACCCTTAAAATTCTAACACAGGGACGTTGGCCTGACTGAATGTCTGCCAAGTGTTGCCTGCAGGTGTGTTCACTGGACCAAGACTGGTTTCCCATGGGAACCAGTCCTGAAACAGTGGGTCCTGCTCGCTGCTGGGACGGGTTTGTCCTGTTTGGAACTGACATCTCTGTACTTGTTCTCAACGGACTTTCTCTACTGTCCTGTACCTGTTCCCTCGACATACCATCCCGTTCCCTCCCCCAGTGGACCTTGTAAAGACTATTAAAGACCCCTGAGTTAACCAAAGACTTTGAGATCTCCCCACGGAAGAAGACAGATCTATTGGCTGGACCACGAGGATTTTGTCTCTCCATTGGTAGCTATTATCCCCCCTCCTTTTTTCTCTCTCTCTATCCTTTATTTCCTTTCTAATCCTTCTATTGGATTTGCTGTTGGCACTCAATAAAAGGTGCATTTGTTTTGATTAATACTGAAATCCCCTCTGTGTTGTTTTTTTGCACTCTGAGATCAGTTAACGAACCATCACGACCCCTGCTTGTATTAGCGGATCGTGACAGGCTTGCATGGCCTGCTTTTGGTAGCAGAGGGGGCTACATCTATGGCTTTTGTGAGAAGCTGCTAGAAGCTTCATCCATGTCTGGCAGACCCCATCCCTGGTGACTCCAAAGATATATGTGCTGCTGGTCAAGGCTGGGCCACTTAGAAATGGTGGTAGTACTTCTGTGATAACATATTTAAGGAGAAAGAAAAAAAGTTATTGCACAGTTGCAATTGCGGCCAGAGAAGAGAGGGATGAAACTTTCATATGGGACATCAGCTGGTCACTAGTGGTGTTCCCCAGGGCTCAGTATTGGTCCCAGTCCTGTTTAATATCTTTATAGATGACCTGGATGAAGAGGTCAACTGCACCCTCAGTAAGTTTGTGGGTGACACCAAGTTGGGTGGCAGTGTTGATCTGCTGGAGGGTAGGAAGGGTCTGCACAGGGATCTGGACAGGCCACATCCATGGGCTGAGGCAAGCAGTATGAGGTTCAACAAGGCCAAATAACAGTTCTTACACTTTGGCCACAACAGCTCCCTGCAGCACTCCAGGTTGGGGGCAGAGTGGCTGGAAAGCTGCCCAGTGGAAAAGGACCTGGGGATGCTGGTTGACATTGAGCTGAACATGAGCCAGGATGTGCCCAGGTGGCCAATGGCATCCTGGCTTGTATCAAAAATAGTGTGGCCAGCAGCATCGGGAAAGTGATCATCCCCCTATACTCAGTAATGGTGAGGCTGCACCTCAAGTCCTGTGTTCAGCTTTGGGCCCCTCATGACAAGAAAGACATTGAGGTGCTGAAGTGCATCCAAGGAGGAGCAATGGATCTGGTGAAGTGTCTAGAGAGTAAGTCCTTTGAGAAGCAGCTGAGGGAGCAGAGGTTGTTTACCCTGGAGAAAAGGAGGCTCAGGGGAGACCTTATTGCTCTCTACAACTACCTGAAAGGAATTTTTAGCAAGGTGGATGTTGGTCTCTTCTCCCAGGTAACAAGTGACAGGACAAGAGGACATAACCTCAAGCTGTGCCAGGAGGGGTTCAGGTTGGATATCAGGAGGAATTTCTTCACCGAAGGAGTTGTTAAACATTGGAATGGACTGTCCAGGTAGGTGGTGGAGTTACTATCTGTCTTGGTTTGAAAGACAGGTGTCTGCCAAGGAAGGCAGTGACCTCCATTGAAATGAAGAATATGACCCCCTTCACTCCGAATTGATATAACTTTGAAATTATGGGGCTTTCAGGCAAAGATATGGGAAAAGGAATAACAGTTCTTTATTAGTATGTATAAGAAGGTGTCCTGGTTTGGGACCAGGACCAGTCACCCTAGGACACAAGGCAAACAAACAACAACTACGGCAGCAAAAACAAATCCAGAAACCCAGTAACAGCCTTCTCTCAGCTGTCAGGCACTTTCCCCTTTGGTATAGTTATGGTCACAGCCAGTAGGAGTGCTGTTAACTCCCCAGCTGGGCAGGTGTAATGGTTTTATTTTGGGTTTTGGCACTATTTATGTGGTGGCTTCACACTCGCGGAATTTTGTTTGCTAACTGGGAAATAGGATTTTGGGAGAAAAAGGCAAAACAGGCCTCAACTTATGATAAACAGATAGATTTTATTAACACACACTAAGAGAAGCAAAGGAAAAGAAAAAAAAACACAAATGAATTTTTAAACTAACTTTTTTTCTAAATACAAACTGTTCATTTTTTACAAACAATGTAAAGAGGCAAAACTCAGAACTTTAGGTCAGCACTACTTATAAAACAGTTTTTTATTCAGTTTTTGAGAGAGAGGTCTTTTTTATTGTTTGGTAACTTTCCACAAGAGAATCTGTGGCTTCTAATTTACACAAAAGCAGCTTGCTCAGGAAACTTCTGCAGTTGTGGAACTTATCATATTACGTAGCTTTTTTTGTGACTACACATATGGGTTGTAGACTTACACATATATATATTGGGGTGGCACTTTTTAAAGATAGGCAACTTCAAAGGCAAAGGATTTTTCAACTTAGGGAACAGAGATTTTTTTTACTCTTTTTGCTGGCACAGGGGGCTTCTTTTCATCTTTTTCTGTTTAAACTTCTTATGGGACTACTTAAATTACAACTTCTAATTCAATATTCACTCAGTAAATCACCAATACTTTTGCATAAAGAATTTGCAAATTATCTCTTCAATTGATATTGTTTATGATTTAAAGGATTATTCTAGCCTATTCATATTATAGTTTGTTACTATAACTCATAGGAGATTTTCAGCTTAGAACTAAGGGAACTTGTTATATTTTTTACTTTAAAAAGTCACTCTTTTTATTGACTTTGAGATTTCTATATTGATTTTTTTATATGTTTTTAATTTGGCTGTCTTTTTCTCTCTAAGGAAAAAGTTAGGGTTTTGGAAATTTTATTTGTGCTAAGAAAATGTTAAATTTGCTTAGGTTTTTTTGGTTTTTTTTTTTTGCAGCGGCTGACTTTAAGGGCACACCAGCCAGGCCGATGGAAGAAGGGAGGGAGAAAAGAAACTCATGCCGATCGGAGCTCGGGCAATCAGGGATCTCAGCTGCAGCCTCCACTCCCACCCCCAGCAGCCAATAGAAGGCCCGGACGCATGGCCAGACCAGGACTGGCTCCCCCCCACGGGGGGGAGCAGCGAGGTCTGGCCAGCCTGGCCCTCTCTTCAGAGCTGTTACTTTCTCTGGCCAGAAGTAAGAAAAAGGGCTGAGTCACCTGAGATCTCTAATTTAAGCCTGGGTCCTCCAGAAGTGTGAACAATTCTTCTATTGGTTAGCCAAGCTGCCAATCTATGCTATAACTTCCTTAAGAGAAAAAAACCCTCATATCCGTGCCCAAACCACCACAGCAGGGCAGGTGTGATGATTCCCCTGCAGCTGCAGGGGGTGCTGTGTTGCAAGTTCGGCCACCTCTCTGCACGTGGATGATGGTGGGCACAGCTAGCAGAAAGAGATGGAAAAGGAGCTTCCTCTACAAACCCCCAGGGGCAGTCGGTCCTGGTGTCCCTTTGGATAGCAAGATGAGCTGTGACCAGGAGCTCGGAAGCAGCAAGCAGATCCCGAAGTATCAAAATGAAATGTATCAGAAACTCCTCAGCT
The DNA here is from genome assembly GCA_024734555.1 of Trochalopteron elliotii. Classification (NCBI taxonomy): domain Eukaryota; kingdom Metazoa; phylum Chordata; class Aves; order Passeriformes; family Leiothrichidae; genus Trochalopteron; species Trochalopteron elliotii. The sequence goes on from JANPWX010019020.1 coordinate 137,088, forward strand.
GTAGATGGGGTTGTGGGGTGTCCCAGTAGGCACAGGGTGTCGGCCTACAGTGTAGCAAAATGCCCTGAAGCAGCAGCAAAGAACCGCAGGGCTGAGTGGGGAATCGCTCCCAGGATAGCTCACCAGTGATGGCTGGTCTCTGGGTCTGGGCTGTGCAGAGGAGGCAGCCCCCAGTGGGGAACAGGCTGTTCCTGGGTCCTGGCATGGCACGCACTATCTCTGGGCTCCCCAACAGCAGAGAAGCAGACAAGAGAGCCAGCAAGCCCAGTCAATGTGCCAAAGGAAAAGAAACAAAAAGAAACAGGCAAAAACCACAAAACAATTGTACCCCTAGTCAGAGACACCAGATGTGTGCCCAGCCGAAAAGTCCGCTCAGAAGTAAGGACCTGCCCCTTGCCCCACCCCCAACTCTTGACGGAAACCCCAGTCTGGATCTCACTTGTTGGGATACTCCTGGAGTCGGGAGGGGTGGGGGGATGGGGGGGCACCAGCCACCCTGGACACAAAACAACCCCCCCCCCCAAATGGTATCGATTACAAAAAAACCCACCATCCCTAAGACATTCCACCCCTTATCCCATACCATTTGATTAATACCTAAATTAATACATCTAAACTGCAAACACACTTATCGATAACTATATACATACATGCATTACCCTAACCATATACATATACACATCTAGATCTAGATACAGACACAGTGTGACAGACAGTTCACCCCAAAACAAGGTCTCTGCCCTTCTGCATCACCCACCAGGTGCAACCTGGTCCCTGAGCAAAGACAGCCCCACAGATGGGTTTGTCTTTGCTTGAGGCGGAATTAATCCAAACAGTTTTTCCCAGCATACCACTCGTGTACCACATGAACCTTCTCCTTGTCTGTTGTTTGTAAGTGTTCAGATTGGGCAGGGCCTGCTTGGTTGGTGGAGCCTCTGCTGTTAACTAATCAGGTGGCCTCTGCTAAATGCAGCTCCCAATTTTTGAAAGTCCCCCCGCCCATTGCCTTCAAGATGGTTTTAAGCAGTCCATTGCACCACTCAACTTTCCCAGCAGCTGGTGCATGATAAGGAATATGGTACACCCATTCAATGCCATGTTCCCTAGCCCAGATGTTTATAAGGCTGTTCTTGAAATGAGTCCCGTTGTTGGATTCAGTTCTCTCAGGGGTACCCATGCCTCCACAGGACTTGCTTTTCAAGGCCCAGGATGGTGTTCTGGGCAGTAGTGTGAGGCACAGGGGAAATTTTCCAGCCATCCAGTGGTGGCTTCTACCATTGTGAACACATAGCGCTTGTCTTGGTGAGTTTGAGGCAGTGTGATGTAATCAATCTGCTGGGCCTCCTCATACTTATATTTGGACAACCACCCACCATACCACAGGGGCTTCACCCACTTGGCCTGCTTGATCTCAGTGCACATCTCAGTCATGGATAACCTGGGAGACAGTGTCCATGGTTAAATCCACTCCTCCATCTTGTGCCCACTTATGGGTGACACTGATGGCCTGAGGCATGATGGGCCCATTAAGCTAGGAACAACTCTCCCTTGTGTTGCCAATCCAAATCTATCTGTTATGGGGAATAAAGGAGAGTACAATGGAACTGATAAAGGAGACTGATATCTTAGGCCTGATCGAGCAGAAACTGTGGGACAGACAAACACAGATAGATGCTCCCTGGGCAAGAAGTGACCAGGAAACACATCCTGAAACTTTGTGATACGATAACGTTACCAGGTGATGTGATGTCATGAAGAATGTGTAACCAATGGGAAATTGTTACCAAAAATAGAACCCTATATAAGTGCCATACAAGTAAAACCCTATATAAAGGTCTTGTATACTCATTAAAACAGGCTTCTGATCCAAACTCGGATGTCCCCATCTTTCAATTGCCGATAATCTGTGACACTTCTATTTTCTCAGCCTGATCTACCTGTTTGTTGTTTCGGTGCCCTCCATTAGCCCAACTCCTGGGGACATGGGTATCCACATGATGGACTTTCAAAGATAGCTTGTCTACCTGGGCAGCGATGTCTTGCCATTCATCAGCAGCCTAGACTGGTTTTCCCTTATGCTGCCAGTTGGCCTTTTTCCACCTTTCCAGCCACCCCCACAGAGCATTGACTACCATCCATTAGTCAGTGTAAAGGTAGAGCTTTGGCCACTTCCCTCTTCCAGCAATGTCCAGGGCCAACTGGACAGCTTTGAGCTCAGGAATTTGGCTCATTCCACCTTCTTCCTCAGTAACTTCTGCAACCTGTTGCTTGGGACTCCATATGGCTGCTTTCCACTTTTGGTTCATCCCTACAATGCAACAGGAATCATCAGTGAAAAGACTGTAGCGTGTTTCTGTGACAGCTAACAGCTGGCCTGAAGGCCTCACAGATACAAGTTGTCCTGACCTTAACTTGATCAGCCCATACCCATGAAAGCAAAGAAATAGACATCTCTAAGGAAGAAGGCACTGAAGGGTGGAGGGACTTGGCTGCAGGGAATGGACGCCGGCCAATCTTTGACGAGCACATATGCAGGCTGCTATTGGTCAATGAACTGGGTGGTAACAAGTTACTAGCCAATTGGGATGGAGTGCGGGATTTTTGAAAACCATATAAATGTGAGTTGTGAACAATAAAGTTTGCTGTTGCCCCATGAACCTTGGACTGTCTTGTTGTGTCCATCTCAACTGTGACATGTTTCTTCTTGTGGCAGTTGATTGTATGGTGGAGCTTCCTCAGCACAGATTACCTGTTTCTGCTCCTCTTAGTCAGTGAGACCCAAGTTTTCACCTTTGGGCCAGTTTGTAATTATTTCCAAGATCCCAGGGCAATTCGGGTTTCCAAAACGGGCAATCAATTTGCTCCATGTGGTGTTGGTGGGTAGAGGGAACCTTTGCTAGGAACATCCACCCCAGCACTGGCATTCAGGCTGCCAGGAGAAGTTGTGCTTCCATGCTGATCGCCCCTGTGTAATTGGCTTCAGACCCTCTGTAACTTTGGTTCCAGAGTCCCAGGGGTCGACCCTGAGTCTCACCAGGTCCCTTCTGCCTAAGGCTCCAGGACAGACCATTCCTCACAGCTGCAGAGTAGAGTACATTCTTCACCTCTGGTCCTCTCCTGACTGGGCCAAGGGCTACCACATGAGCAATCTCCTGCTTGAGATCTGGGCAAAGGCTTGTTGCTTGTATAGATTTTGCAGGGCCTGGTTTTTGCTAGCAGGGGCACCACAAAGGTGGCTCTGGTGGGAAGCTGCTGGAAGCTTCTACCATGTCCAGAAGAGCCAATCTCTGGTGGCTCTGGAGATGGACATGTTGCTCACCAAAACTGGGCCAATGAGAAAGATTGGCAACACCTCTACGATGACATATTTAAGAAGAAAATCAAAACAAAGTTACAGGTTTTTGCTTCTAGTCAGAGAAGAGAAGGTGGTGAGAACATGTGAGGGAAAACAACATGGCGACACCAAGGTCAGTGGAGAAGGAAGAGGAGGAGGTGTTCCAGGCACCAGAGCTGAGATTCCTCTGCAGGCCGTGGTGAAGACCATGGTGAAGCAGGTTGTCCCCCTGCAGCCCATGGGTCCATGGGGGATGCAGAGATCCACCCGCAGCCTGTGGGAGAGCTGCTCACTCGAGAGCAGGTGGATGCCTGGAGGAAGCTGTGATTCAGTGGGAGACCTGGTGGAGGTAGAGGGCCATTGCTTCCAGGCTGGAGCAGCCTGTCCTTGGAGGACTGTCTGCCTGTGAAAAGAGAGACCCACATCACAGTAGTTTTGAGAGGACTGTCTGCCTGTGGGAGGGACTCATGTTGCAGCAAGTGCAGTAGGACTGCTGCTCGTGAGAGTGGACCTGTGCTGGAGAAGTTCACAGAGAACTGTTTCCCATGGGAGGGACCCCATAGTCTCAGGGGAAGGACTCCTCTCCCTGCGCAGTGGAAGAAAATCTTGGTGATGAACTGACCAAAACTCCTATGCCGTCTCCCTGAGTTGTTGGTGGAAAGGAGGGAGGGGCTGGGGGGAGAAAGTGTTTTAAGGGCTTATTTTGCTTCTCATTATCCTCCTCTGAATCTGTTACTAATAAATTCACTTTGCACCTTTAGTTGGGCCTGTTTTCCCTTGAAGTGTTTTCTCCGGGTCCTTATCTCAACTCATGAAGTCTTCGTTAATTTTTTTTTTCTTCTTTCCTCTGCTCAGCTGTGGCAGGGGAGGGTGAGTGAGGGACTCTTGTCGGTGCTTAGCCCTAGGCCAGCATCAAATTGCAACAAGGGCCCGAGTGGAAATTTTTCATCTTGCAGGTCACCAGGTAGAGGGCTCACAATCTGACTGCACTCTGGGATGTGCATTTCCAGAAACCTATGGCACCTAGGAATGCTTGCGTTTCCTTCTTGCTGGTTGGTGGAGACATCAAGGTGATCTTATTGTTGACCTCAGTGGGAATCTGATGCCCTCCATCTTGCCACTTTACCCCCAGGAACTGGATCTATCGGGCAGGTCCCTTGACTTTGCTCCTTTTGATGGCAAAGCCAGCTTCCAAGAGAATGTGGACTATTTTTTCTCCTTTCTCAAATACTTCTGTTGCTGTGTTCCCCCACACAATGATGTCGTCAATGTATTGCAGGTGTTCCAGAGCCTCACCCTTTTCCAGTGCAGCCTGGATCAGTCTATGGCAGATGGTGGGACTGTGCTTCCACCCCTGGGGCAGTAAGTTCCAGGTGTACTGCATGCCTCTCCAGGTGAAGGAAAACTGAGGTCCACACTCTGCTTCCAGAGAACGGAGAAAAATGCATTCACGATGTCATTAGTAGCGTACCACTTTGCTGCCTTGGACTCCAGCTCGTACTGGAGCTCCATCATGTCCAGTACAGCAGTGCTCAGCAGTGGAGTCACTTCATTCAAGACACGATAGTCTGCAGTCAATCTCCATTCTCCGTCAGACTTGTAGACAGGCCAAATGGGGCTATTGAAGGATGAGTGGGTTTTGCTGACCACCCCTTGGCTCTCCAGCTCACGGATCATCTTGTGGATCATGGAATCTTGATTCGTCCAAGACTGCTGGTGGTGCACCATCGAGGTGGCAATTGGGACATGTTGCTTTTCCACCTTCAGGAGTCCACATGCAGAAGGATTTTCTGATTGTTTAGGCAAGGTGTTTAATTGCAGAATGCACTCTGCCTCCACAGCAGCTATTCCAAACGCCCACCTGAGTCCTTTTGGGTCTTTGAAATAGCTCTTCTGGAGGAAGTCTGTGCCCAGAATACACAGGGCCTCTGGACCAGTCACAATTGGGTGTTTCTTCCACTCCTTCCCAGTCAGGCTCACCTCAGCTTCCAACAGTGTCAACTGCTACGATCCCCCTGTCACCCCAGCAATAGAAACGGGTTCTGCTCCCACACGTCCCGATGGCATTAGGGTACACTGTGCACCAGTATAGACTAAAGGTTCATATTTCTGTGGCTCTGATGTGCCAGGCCATTGGATCCACACCATCCAAAAGACACTATTTTCCCATGTCTCTACCTGGCTAGAGACAGGGCCCCTCTAGCCCTGGTTATCATTCCCTTCCTGGGCATACATTCTAGAGTTACCATCAAGGAGATCTGACATGTCGTCCTCCTTTCTGTTATACCTGGCAGCTCAGTAATGGGAGGCTGAGGTTACCTTCAGTTTAGTGGAACTCCTTTGGTTAGTGTTTTCCTCCTTGAGTTGATGCACCCGTGCTGCCAGGACAGAAGTGGGTTTTCCATCGCACCTTCTCATGTCTTCCCCATGGTCTCACAGGAAGAACCAAAGGTCAGCCCATGGGGTGTACCCCCCTCTCCCTAGCTGGAGGCATCGGGCTCTGACTTTGGGGCCTGTGACTCGCACTCATGCCACATGGGAACTAGCCCACTGTCTCTTGGTTGTCCTCAGCATTAATTGTTCCAGTGAAGGTGGTATATTTGGATGGCCCTAGATTTGCCAGGTTCCACAACATTTGCCCTGTGCACCTGACCTTGTGAGGGTCATTATCATGCTCTCTGTCCCTTCCAAAAAGTATCTCTAGTACTGCCACTTCTCTCAGCTTTTTGATCCCTTCCTCAATGGTCTTCCAGGACATTCTATGATGATACTCCCGCATTCTGTCTCTGTGAACAAACTTCTCCTGGTTTTTGGTTGTTGGCCTGGTTTTTGGTAGCAGGAGAGAGCCACAGAGGTGGCTTCTGTGAGAAGTTGCTAGAAGTTTCCACCATGTGTGGCAGAGCCAATTCCTGATGGCTCTGAAGATGGACATGCTGCTTGCCAAAACTTGGCCAATTAGAGATGGTGGTAACGCCTCTGTGATGACATATTTAGGAAGAAAATCAAAACAAAGTACACACACAGTTTTAATTCCATCTAGAGAAGAGGAGGTGGTGAGAACGTGAAGGAAACAACATGGAGACACCAAGGTCAGTGAAGAAGGAGGGGGAGGAGGTGTTCCAGGCACCAGAGCTGAGATTCCTCTGCAGGCTTTGGTAAAGATCATGGTGAAGCAGGTTGTCCCCCTGCAGCCCATGGGGATCCACAGGGGATGCAGAGATCCACCCACAGCCTGTGGGGGAGGTGCTCACGCCAGAGTGAGTGGATGCCTGGAAGAGACTGTGATCAAGTGAGAGACCTGGTGGAGAGAGTGGGCCCCTGCTTCCAGGCTAGAGCAGCCTGTTCTTGGAGGACTGCACCCTGTGGAAGAGTGGCCCACATCTCAGCAGTTTTGGGAGGACTGTCTGCCCACGGGAGAGACTCACGTTGCAGCAGTTTTGGGAGAACTGCTGCTTGTGAAATAAGACACGCTGGAGAACTTCACGGAGAACTGTCTCCCGTGGGAGGTGTTGCGCAGAAAGACTCCAAAACTCACTAAAAGCCAAAGTTGTAAAGTAGGTATGTTTATTCAGTGCTGAGGCATGTGCACCTCTGGGGATTTGTCTCTTTTATTTATTCTCCAAAGTGTTACATATGCATTAAGTTTTGCAATACGCCTATACATATTTATCACCTAGCTCCACCTAGCCTTGCTTCCTATTAAAATGAGCTTAACGGTCCTTCTGTGCTTGCACAGTGCTCTCTAGTGGTCGTATAGTGGTCTTCGGAATGAAGTAAAAAGAGTCTTCTTCAGGCTGAACTTTTTTCACCTTGCCTCCTTGTGCATGCTCTTTGGTCCCTTGGTCACAGTCCAAACCACTGATCTGGCTTTGGCCAGTTTTAGGGATCTGAGGAGCCTCTCTTATCACTAGAGTCCTTGTAGACTTTGTATTTTTCATCCCGTTTTGGTAAGCAGAGTGCTTTCCTTATCATTCAACTTCGCATTCCTCCTTCTGCTTTTGCAAGCACTGGCCTTGCCTGCTTTTGCAAGCACAGTAAGTGTTAAGCACAGTAAATGTTAAAAGAAATACATTGTCCAGACTGCTACCCCTAATCAATAATCACCCCCTAAATCTTAACCCCCTCGCTTCAGAAGGACCCCATGGTCTCACAGGGGAAGGACTCTTCTCCCTGCGCAGCAGAAGAAAATCTCAGGTGATTAACTGACTAAAGCCCCTACACCCTGTCTCCCTGAGCTGTTGGTGGGAAAGAGGGAGGGGTTGAGGGAAGAAAAGGTGTTTTAAGGGCTTATTTTACTTATCATTATTCTCCTCTGATTTTGTTAGTAATAAACTCACTTTGAACCTCAAAGTTGAGCTTGTTTTGCCCTTGGAGTGTTTTCTCCCAGTCCTTATCTCAACTCATGAGGCCTTTAATTTTTTTTCTCTCCTCTGCCCAGTTGTGGCAGGGGAGGGCAAGCAAGCGACTTTCATGGGTGCCTGGTGTTTGGCCAGTGTGTCAAACCACAATACAGGAAGTTAAAAATCCACGAGTTCCTCAACTCATTGACCCATTGTGCAAACTGGATAACAACCACAATAGCCTTAGTCATAGGACCCATGTATTGATAAGGAGCTGCAAATGGGAAAAATATAGCCACAACCATGTGCCACCTGAAACAGGGTAAGCTAGATCACATGGTACCACCTAATGAGGTTTCTATATTGTCTTAGGTTGCAATACAAGATGTAACCAAAAGTATGTATTCTACTACCATCTGTTAAAACCAGGTGGGCAGTGTTCTTTATCTCTTCCATGACCCATCCTCTGCCCAGGGAGATATATTCTGTTAATGGGCCATTGAGTCTCACTGCATGACTGATAAAATTACATCACCCCATTGGGAGATGCTCCACCCAAGGGGAGGAGCCAAGCATTCCTACCTGGATAAAAATCTGAGAGTCAGAATACCAAGGCAACCTGTTTCCACTCAATTCCCAGAGGAAGACTGGACCCATCTCGCCACCACTGGACTTTCAAAGGAAAACTACACCCTTCTACAGGATCATTGCTTCAACAGAACCACATCTGTCACTCCAGGAGGACTTGATTGGACTGCTACCAACAACCTGACCAACAGGGTGTCAGGTTGTATTCTGACTCTGTCAGTATTTTCTTTTTGTTTGGTTGGTTTTTTGTACTACTACATTTTTATTTTAATTTTCTTAGTAAAGAACTGTCATTCCTATTCCCATATCTTTGCCTGAGAGCCCCTTAATTTCAAAATTATAATAACTTGGAGGGAGGGAGTTTACATTCTCCATTCCAAGGGAGGCTTCTTCCTTCCTTAGCAGACACCTGTCTTTCCAAACCAAGACATATATTCCGCACACAAAAAATTAGGTTACCCAGGAACTGTTATTCCTTTTTCACCCTTTCCTCTTGATGCCCTCAGGCCCCACCATTGGGCACCAAAATCTGTCTTGGTTGCGAAGACAGGTGTTTACCAAGGAAGGCAGGAACCTCCCTTGGAATGGAAAAATATGACCCTTTCCCTCCCAATTATTATAACATTTAGAAACTAAGGGGTTTTCAGGCAAAGATATGGGAAAAGGAATGACAGTTCTTTACTAGTATGTGTAAGTATAACAAGGCAAACAAACAACAAAAATGGCAAGAACAACAAGCAAAAACAGAGAAATCCAAAATAAAGTCTCAGCACTGTTTCAGCAATTTCCCCTTTGGTATAGTTATGGTCACAGCTGGCGGGGGCACTGGTGGGCTCCCAGCAGGGCAGGTGCGATGACTCCCCCATGGCTCAAGGGGGCAATGTGTCATGACCTCGGAGACCACACAGTTAATGGCAGCTTGGCTGAGATGGGAAGTAATGGGCAGCAGCTGGTCATGATTGCTGGGCTAGGGTGCGGAGGTCACCTATATGGGGACACCCCACATGTTGGCTCTGGACCCCCCCAAATGGCCGGAAAACAAAAAAATTAAGCAGACTTACAGTGCAGGAAACCTGCAGAAGAGCAGGATCTTGGAGTCCAACACACAGAAGTGGCTGCAGCAATGCTTCAGGGGCAGAAGGTCCAGCGAGAGCCGGTTCTGATGTTTTGGCACCACATGTGCTGGTCCTGAGCTCTGAGCGGTCAGGCAGCAGGGAAAACAGCAAACAACTCCTTCCTCCCCTGAACCCAGAAACTGGACTGCCCAAAACCCCAGCCAAACCTCTGGGGTGTTATAAATGACAAAATATTATTGGCTTTCACATTTATGTATTAGCTTTTGCATGTTGTTATTAATCACAAGTATTTTGATATTGTACAATTTATAAGTCCTTTTAACTGCTTGTTAGTATAAAATAATCTATTCGTTTATGTATGCACCATATAGCTTATATAGTGTTGTGACTGATATATCGTAGGCCCTAGCAAAATATGGAATGTTAAAAATGCCTTTAACTCAGAGAATGGTGCAAAAACAATTCGCTTCATCCTGTTGTTTCTCACATCTGTGGACTGACCTCTCCGAGTGATAAGTGACAGGAACCAGAGCACCAGGAAAAAATTAGAGAAGAATTGAGTGACTCCTTGTTATCAGGGAGTGTGAAACAACAGGATGAAACCACAAGAAGAAATACAATATATTGACCTAATCTACAGGATGCCATGCAGGCAAGTCAGAGGTTAAAACCAAACAAAAGAGTTCCTGCAACCAAACAAAAGATTTCCTATAACATCAAAAAAAGAATGAATAATGTATAAACTCATGAATATGTATGTACCCCAGTAATGTAACAGTATATAGAGAATGTTGTTTTAAAACTAAAGGTGTATTTTTTGGCTGATAGCCAGAAACACCCCAGCACTGGACATTGTCCCTTTTTATCCCCTTATTAAATTTTAAAAAATTCTGAAGAGTGAACTTTGTTTTTCACAGGGGTAGCCCCCTCACCTTTTTTTCTCCCAGTATCACCTGCAGCCTGCCCCCAGCCAGGGCCATTTCAATGGAGTGTTGTGACACCCAGCTACATCTTTTGTTTCCTAATTGCCCCCATTTGACTCTCATGAAATGGATTGTCCTTCTAGATAGCAGATGAGAGAAAATTCACTGAAAAAACCTACTGCCCGAAAGATAGGCTGAAAATAAATCCCCATAGACTGATGTCTATAGAGCAGGTAGTTGTTTATTGAAGCCCTGGTAGTGAGGGGGATATCTCCAACTAACTCACCCACCTTTGTCAAGTGCTGTGGTATATTTATACAGTAAGTATTGCTTAGTGTTACTATGTCATTATAACATCATCATATATGTGCTGGAACTAATTTACATAGTATGATTTCATGGTTATTAGATAGTTCTTTTGCACTGTGCTTGCACTTGCGCCTCCCCAATTCGAGGGTCGTTGGGGGTCTTTGATGAAGGCTTCCAAGATCTTCTTTGCATTTGAACTTTTCAACCTTGTCTTCGGAGCATGCACAGTTACAGTGTTCCTTGGTCTGTCTGGTCCTAACTGGTCTAAATTCTTGATTTTGTGGTTAATTGGCTTTGGACTTGTCAATTTTTCATTAGTACTATACTTATCTATCTCTAAAGCTATCCACCTGGTGAGATTTTTCTACTTTTTTTGTCTATTCAGCATTAAGCAACTAGTTAACCATATATTAGCCATTACATTGTATAAAAAGTTATTTATATCAGGTTATATAGGTATAAAAAGCTATGATTCAGGTTATATAGGTATCAGGTTATATAGATATGTTATAACTCAAGCTATATAAGCACCTTGTAACTTTGACCTAAGTTATATAGGCATCAAACCAAACCCAGAACAGTGGAAAGGACCTTTCCAAGTCCTGACTACCATCACCAAAACCAAAGATGCTGGCAGAGAACCCTTAATTCACTACTCCAGAGTTAAGAAGACCTCTGCTCCTGAAACAACTGGAAAACAGAGAGTGATACAAATAAGGATGATGTGATTTAGATTGTTCTTTTTGTGCCTGTTATCTGCACAATTGGTAATTATGATTCAGGTTTGGCCCCAAAATTTGCATGTGACTTTAGTCCGAAATGTATCCAAAAGCTCTTCATAAGAACGACTCATCAAGGTGTTATTGAATATGTGAAAATGAGGCCAGGTAAGTTTTGCCCCTAGATAAAGATCGGACCTGTGCCCTTGGGGCTGTAATTCTAAACATAACAATATTTGATCATATTGAGGATTATTGAATATATTGAAAAGCAAATTTCAGATGCAATTTCAGCCTTACAAGAAGAAATTCATGATTCATCTGGTATAATTTAAAAAAATAGAATGGCTCTCAATTTCCTACTGGCCGCACAATCATTAACACTAGTTGTTCTTATGCAGATCAGAGTGAAAGAATTAATAAGGATTTGTTTGAAAATTCTACATCAGGTAGCTTTCAAAAGTCTTATTGAACTTTGAATATACCTTCCATACACTCACTTCATGGTTATTGAACTGGGCCTGGATAAAAGGAACTGTTCATACTCCTTATATCTCCAGTTAGTCTTCTCATAATAGCTGGCTGTATGATGCAATGCTGTGGTTGAATGCAAAGAGTAGAGACTAGACAAGACTAAAGAGAGAAATGCTGGCAAAATGATTTTTGCTTTTATATGTTCTCTATATTCTTTACACATACATTCTAGCTCTGTTGTTGTGTAGTTATATAGTTCCTAGCTAGCCCCAGTACTTTTTCCCACTTTGATAGCCAGAAAGACAAACCACAGGCTCCAATCCTATCTTGGTTCTTCCTGGGAAGCAAGGTTGAGACCAGCTCTTTGAGACACATTTTCATAAACAAAGTTTATTTCCCATCTGAGGGGGGAGGATTTAGGAGGGGCTTGAACCGGGGGAAAATTGCCTAACCACTTATGCCTCTAATTGGTGATTTTTGTCAATTATGCTAATTGGCTAAAGTTATAAAACTGTATTCACCCCATGTGGGGGTGGGCATTTTCTGGAAATTTTCCATATCTGCCCCTGGAGGCCTCCAATAAAGACCAACCTTTATATTACCTCCTATACTAATATTATCTCAAAAGTGTGTTGTTTCATTTCTAGGTTCATTAAGGCATTGATATGTGTAAGTAAAACCAAAAATTTATTGTTAATGAAATTGAAAACTTGAGAATCTAATCATTATGAGTCTGGATCTAATTGTTGCACGAAAAGAAAGAATCATTATGTATTTCAAATTGCAACACACACACTCCCACACACCCCCATCCTTCTTAATTTCTGTTCCTTTCCCTGGTGTTATGCTTACTCTTTCACTACTCTCAATGGCCAGGAGGAATATGATGTTCATGTTGATGGCTTCTTTGGGTTTTTTCTTCCCTACTCTAGGATTCAATTTGGGTCATGTTTATGTTTGCTAATATCCTTTTACACTTTTCTCTTTGTTGGTGAATGAAACATGCGAGTAACCTTCATGGACAGCAGCTGACCACACCCCTGTCTTTACTGCATATTGTTATCTATTAACCAAATTAAAAATGCTTGAAGTGTAAGTTATTAGCCACACAACTCCTTTTATTGTTTTACTGTTTTATCACTGATAGTTATATAGGGCCTAAAGCATAGGAAAAGAATGATTAAAAATAGTTTCTGAAAGTTTTCCTGCCCCTAAATCTAAAACAACAAATACTTAATAAACTTTCATGAATAACACACCTCCAAATAAAGAAAAAAAATAATTAAGAAAGAATTAAGACAGTCACCTGTTTGGTAGTTATGCTTGCTTTCCCTTTAAGGGCTTAAATGCTTATACTCAGAAATCTCACTTTGTCAGTGCTGATATAAAATTCTGTCACAGCACAAATTAAACAAAAATAGTTTGCAAAAGAAAAAAGAAGCTGTAAATCAAGTAGTTTGCTAATCAAAGGAAGGTGCATTACTGTTTGAGCATTACAGAGTGAGATCAGATATTTGTTTGCAACAGAAACAAGGCAATACAAAAGTAGAAAACTTGAGTATACCAAATTTGCAAATAGGTCTTTCAACAAGGAACACTTAAAGCTTGAGATAAAATTGCTGTCTTGCTCCTTCCACCTTTCCATTTCAAGGCACAATCATACATAGGCATGTGGATGCTGACAGCCTGATCTAAGACAAATTTTCAAGTATCAGGCAGCAGCAGAACCTGTGGGAAAGCAAGTCAAATAACTTTCCCATACACTGAAGCTGTGAGGAAGGAATTAAAACAATCCTTGCAGCTGTTGTTTTGCACTTGTTTACTTGCAAGATGTTTACGAAGAGGTAGTGTTTCTAATTGGCCAATAATGGGGAGAGGTGTTGGTTTAAGGACCAATCATGTCCTGCTCTCTCGGAACAGTCTATAAAAAAATAGGAAGACCTGAGAGTCCTGTGTTGTTATTCAGCCGTCCCTAATACAATAGCGACATAGGTACAATCCCACTTTGCACTTGGTCAGTTTACACTGAAGTTAAATATTCAGTAGCTACTGATGAATGAGATGATGCTCATGTTAAAGCTGAGTGGTAAAATGGTTGAAAAAGTAGTTTGTGTAGGCTCAGTTTAAAACTTGAGGTTCAGAAAGAAAGTCATCCTAATCAAAAATTGGCAGCCTCTGTTTAAACTCCAAAGATAATTTAGAGCCCCAAGACATTTGGAAGCTTAGTTTTTAACCCTCTGTAGTGTTTCAAACAAGAGAATTAGCTTTCATTGGCTCCTTCTTTACTTTCAAATTTTACAATGTGCAGCATAAAATTCGATTATTGTGAGTATTGAGAAATATTGGAAATTATAGAATAAGTTACTAGACCAATATACAGATATTTTTTCCTTTGCATTTGTCTAGTTATTCCACTATGGGTAAATTAATCCACCAGCATATAAATACTTTATCTTGTTTAGAAGTATATTGAATTGCATCAAGATTTAGATATATTGCCATTTTCCCCATAAATATTCAAGGCTGTCAATAAGACTAATTACCTTCCACACTAAGCAGCCACTAACAATATCATCCATGTCCCTACTGAAATGTAATGGCTACTTTGAATTCTCTCCAAGTTTCATGGTACTCCATGTTCTTCACAAAAAGTTCCATAAATTAACGTATTTCCAGAGACAAAGGGGCCTAAAATATCCAAATACTCAAGTGAATAGAGGTGCTTCAAAGGAAGGTAACATTTTTCACAATAGCTTTAGCAAGAATTCATATGTTGCGTTGATTATGCCCCAGGACAGGACAGAATGATGGTAATTCAGATGGACTTCTCTGAAAAGATGCATCAATTTTTTATCACTTTCTAGTCATATTGTCACAAAAACTTTTGAAAAAGACTGAAATTCACCACCAATTTGAGATTGCATGCGAGTTTTTACAACATTCATTGGGAAAAATAAGGATCCCAGCATGGCACCCAACAGCCCGCCACAAATAAAGTCATTGACCAAGTGAGCGCTATAAGAAGTTGCTTCAGGCAGACATTGTTTGATGGGTCCTTGTAGGCCAAAGAAGAGGATATTACTGCTTCCATTCCGGAGCAGAATAGGCACCAAACCCTGATAATATTCTCTAATCCCATAGACTTTTAGTACCTTGAAAGCCTGGTAAGTGTTTGTAAATTTGTCATGATGTTTGTAGTCTTGAAGCAAAGTCTGGACTCATTCAAAAGTTGTAAGAAGGGCTTCTGTGGTCCCTGCAAGCACTGCTGCCATGCTGCAAGTTAGAAGTTCAGGTGCACTTGTGTGACTATGGAGCAAGGAGGAGAAATCTTCATACAAGCCAAACATTAGAGCCAGGGTAGTTGTTTTCTGCATTAATGGAGGAAGGATTCCACGATAGAGATTACGAATTCCATCTTTCTGCAGCTGATGTACTGTGTCCTTTGTTTTCAAGCCATACAACTGTTGTCAAAAGAGGACCTTCTGGATGGGAAAGGTGACTACTATATTGGTGAAGGCTGCACAATAGCCACAAAGATAATGTTTACCAGAGTTACCCTTTATGTGATGGCTCATATCTTGCTTTGAATTTGGTGGGACACAATCTTGTGAATCCATCTTTTTCCCCCCCTCAATATATATCTTAGATTTCTTTTCCTATGTAAAAAAAAGAAAAAGAATGTGAACAAAATGGCATGTGACACAGTTTTTTTAGTTTACACACACACATCATGTGCACACTGTTCAACATCACACTGTGCAGCATTTTACATTCTGAAGAAAATTCATCCAATTCAGTGGAACAGTGTGACAAACTGTCATCAACTGATAGATTATGCAAAATGCACAATTTTCTACACTACATCCAAGGGCCTGAAAAACTAGATATTTTTCCTCCCTTTATGTTTTGTTGATTAGAACCAAACTAAATTAAAACAAATAGACATATGAACCCCTTCAGTGCCACCTTAACACTGAAAATGTGAGGGAGAAATAGGAACACATTAAGTTGCCAGTACAGTATGTCAAGGAATTCAAACATTAAATGATCTATTCTAACACTAGTAAGATACAATACAAATTACCAAGGTTTTGGAAAACACACACACTACACACGTCTCAGCATTACAAATTCTGATCATTCCTGCCTGTATTTCCCTGTGGCAGACAGCAATGAATAATTTAAATAGAAATTTAATCATCAGCATTTGTTTACTATAGAGTAGTGAAATAATATAGAAATGCTAAAGAATATGTTGAGCCCTGCTAGAGCTAAGGTCCTGAAGGACACAGTGAAAAGAGTTTCATTAAATAAAACTGAGAATTAGTCCTTAATAGGTGATACGTGATCTGCCACTTGCATAATATTACACTCTTCAATGTTTTCCAAGGAACAACTCCATAGAAGTAATTTACAAAGGTTAAGCATTTTATCCTGATATGAAGTCATACCAGTAGTGAGGAATTCACATTAGGGAGGTTGTATCACTTCATCCATACTAATATATATTGTTCCTAGGATCAACTTAGTTCTATCTGCATATAGTAAAATAGCCACATCCACAACTAAGCCACAGTCTTATCTGGCTCCCCACTTTTATATTAAGAGTTATACCAACTCTGGAGAAATGTGTCATTCAGTAATACAACATGTAAACCACAGGGTTCATAAGACTTTTGACTAGTCACCAGTTGTGTTGGCAATAGCAACTTGTGGCCAAAATCACTTCTGATTTCTTTTGAGAAAAAAAAAGAGAGGTCTAACTCAGTTTTATAGGGTACATATTTTGTCATGTAGTTTAAGTAAGTTCTCATGAATATGATTTGAGAACTTGTAATGATCAGGCAATGCAATTTTTCTCAAATGTGTTTATGACAGAACCTTTGCTTTCAGTGTTAATTTTCAAGGCCCAGCTGTGTCACCGCACTGGTTTTGACTGGGATACAGTTAAACTGGGAGGGAACACAGGTGGGACATCTGACCCCAACTGATCAAAGGGATATTCCATACCATATGACATCATGCTTAGGATATAAAGTTGATGGGAAGTAGTGAATGAATTCCTTGATTTGCTTTGCTTGCATGCATGGCTTTTGGTTTACCGTAGAGCACAAGAGCCAGCAATCCCCAGGAGCAAGAAATCAGACAATGAAGGCAAGAGACTGGCATGGCTGAGTAGGGACCTGCTGATAAAACCAAAGGGAAGAAGCAAATGCACAGGCAGTGAAAACAAGGACAGGTAACCAGGAAAGAGTGTAAAGTTTGGTTGTGTAGGGATGGGGTGAGGAAGGCCAAGGCAAAGCTGGAACCAAACCTGGCAAGGGACACAAAGAATAGCAGGAAGGGCTTCTACTGGTACATTAATCAGACTGTCAATGAGCAGCTGGAGTGAATGGAGTTTTCCCTGGGGAGGGATGAGGAGCTGACTAGGAGCTTATGGGTCAGGATTAAAGGGAGAGGAGGGACAGGTGACATTATAGTGGGGGGCTGCTACAGGCATTAATCAGTAAAGGAAGGTCAAAGAAGGTGTAATCCCCTGATAAACAGTGCTGGAAAAATCATAAAAATGGATGAGGAGAAGGCTGAGGTGCTTAATTTCGTTGCCTCAGTCTTTGATGGCAACCTCTCTCCCCACACCTCTAGAGTGGATGGACAGCAGGATGGGGACTGGGGGAGCCAAGTCCCTCCCACTCTAAGAGAAGATCAGGTTCATGGCTACCTGAGGAACCTGAATGTACATAAGTCTATGGGATCAGATAAGATGCATCCCATAGTCATTAGCTGATGAAGTTTCCAGGACACTCTCCATGATATTCAAAAAATCATGGCAGTCAGGTGAAGTCCCAGGTGACTGGAAAAAGGTAAACATTGTCCCCATCTTTAAAAAGAGCAGAAAGGAGGTCCCTGGTATGACAGATACAGCCGGACTATATCTGCATAGATGATTTGGCTTAACAGATACCAGCTCGACCAGTCTAGCTCGAAGTAGACATGGCAATAATAGGTTGGATTCAAACTCAGTCACAGGACATCAGTCAACCCCTGTGAAGCATGGATACACCCATATCACTGACCAGTGAATCAGGCGGAATTAAGACCCTTGACCAATCATGTCTGTAAGGGTGGGAAATTTGAAAGCCGTATAAAAGGGGCTGCTGGACAATAAACAAGGCTGTTGCCACGTGATCTTCAGCATGTGTATGCTGCATCCCTGTCTCCGACTCCATTGCAACACCCTGGGGACTAGCGACCTGTCAGGCTCACCTCTGTGCCTGGGAAGATCATGGAGCAGATCCTCCGGGAAGCTCTGATGAGGCACATGGAGAACAGGACATGATCTGAGATAGCCAGCACAGCTTCACCAAGGGTAAGTCCTGCCTGACCAACCTAATGGCCTTCTATGATGGAGTGAGTTCATCAGTGGACAAGGGAAGAGCTACAGATGTCATTTATCTGGATTTCTTTAAAGCCTTTGCCATGGTCCCCCACAACATCCTTCTTTCTAAATTGGAAAGAGATGGATTGGATAGGTGGACTGTTAAAAGGAATGGAAATGGGTTCCTACTTGGGTAGGTAATGGAAATTTCCCCCAACCACCATCACATACCCAGGTGCCACTTCAGAATAGGCCCTGGATCTAGACGGTCAGTTAGATGATGTAGAAGAAATTTATCTGCCCACTGAGCCTCCCAGTTATGCCTCATCAGTCAGACAGATTACTACTTCTAACATTAAAAAGAAAAGAAGAGTAGTCATCATGCGTGACTCCCTTCTGAGGGGAACAGAGGGCCCCATATGTTCACCAGACCCAACCCACAGGGAGGTCTGCTGCCTCACTGGGGCTCAGGTATGGGATATTAGAGAGGCTTCCTGGGCTGATTCAGCCCTCTGATTACTACTCACTGCTGATACTTCAGGCTGACAGTGATGAGATTGAAAAGAGAAGTGCTAAGGCAATAAAAAGGGACTTTAGGGCATTGGGTCCAGTGGTTGATAGGGCAGGGGTGCAGGTAGTGTTCTGTTCAATCCATTTAGTGGCGGAAAAGTATGATGAAATTAATTGGAGAACTCACACTATAAACAAGTGGCTCAAGGGTTGGTGTCATCAGCAGAATTTTGGGTTCTTTGATTATGAAGCAACTTTTTCAGCGCCTGGCCTGTTGGAACCGGATGGGCTTCTGTTGTGGTGTGCATTTTGGGTTTACCAAAATTTCTGTACAATGGTTTGTCCCTGTACCCCCCATGTTAAAACTCCTCTTGGTTTTTTCCCAAATTTTGAGTCCTGTCAATCACTCTGCAACCCTGCCCTGATGACTAGAAAGTTCTAGGAAAGCTGTAGAGGGATTTGGCAGGATCTAGATTCCCCACTCCCCTTTTTATGTATGGAATTGTTCTCCTGATTGTCCTTTGGTTCTGGGTCACTCCCCTTCCCCCCCCGGGATTGGTTCTAGGCTGTCCCCTGCCACTTTCCACACCCCTGTACTTAAGATGAAACACAGAGGGGAAAACTCACTTGTGTGAGTTCCCCCTCTGGGTGAAAATAAAACCCAGTTGAAACCCACTTGAGTCCTCTCTTCTTCCTTGCCATTGCCACGCTTCTGCCAGAAGCCAAGACCCACAAGATCGGAAAGGTACCAAGCTGTACCCTTAAATGCGAGCTCGGTGCCAGAGCTAGCCGGAAAACAGGACACTAGTTCCCTGAAAGTAGCACTGAACCCCCACAGGCTTCATTTCTCTGAAAAGGGTTGTAGGTTTTTAGCTTATGAACTGGCAGAACTCATTGAGAGGGCTTTAAACTAGGTTTGAAGGGGGAAGGGGATGGACTACCTGGGGGCAGGCCCAAGGGTGATAAACCTAAGTTAGGGGTGAAGTCATTAACCCAACTGAGGTGCATGTATACTAATGCATGCAGCTTGGGTAATAAGCAGGAAGAGCTTGAAGTCTTGGTCCAACAGCAGAACAATGACGTAGTCGCTATCACAGAAACATGGTGAGACGACACACGTAGCTGGAGCACTGCCCTGGATGGCTACAAGCTCTTCAGAAGAGACAGGAAAGGGAGAAGAGGTGGACGGATGGCCCTTTATATTAGGGATGCTTTTGATGCCATGGGTATTGAAAATAATGACAATGAGGTTGAATGCTTATGGGTAAGAATTAAAGGGACAGCCAATAAGGCTGACATCCTATTCGAAGTCTGTTATTGTCCACTCAACCAGGAAGAAGAGGTGGACAACCTATTCTATAAGCAGTTGGAGAATGTTTCAGGAACACCAGCTCTTGTTCTTGTAGGCGACTTTAACCTACCAGACATCATCTGGGAACTTAATACAGCAGAAAAGAGGCAGTCCAGGAAGTTCTTAGAATGTATTGAGGACAACTTCTTTTTGCAGCAGGTGAATGAGCCCACCAGGGGTAGGGCTATGTTAGACCAGTTGTTTACAAATAGAGATGGGCTGGTAGGAGATGTGGTAGTTGGAGGTCACTTGGGGCATAGTGACCATGGAATTGTAGAGTTCTCAATATTTGGCGAAGTTAGGAGGAGTATCAACAAGATTTTACATTGGACTTTCGGAGGGCAGACTTTGACCTATTCAGGAGGCTTGTCCAGAGGGTTTCTTGGGAAGTAGTTTTTAAAAACAAAGGAGTCCAGGAAAGGTGGGCATGCTTCAAAACAGAGATCTTGAGGGCACAGGAACGGGCTGTGCCTGTATGTCGAAAGATGAGTCGACAAGGCAAACGTCCAGCCTGGATGGGTAATGAGATGTTGAAAGAACTTAGGAACAAAAAAAGGATGTATAATCTCTGGAAGGAGGGTCAGGTTTCTCAGGAAGCATTTAGAGGGGTTGCTAGGGCATGTAGGAAAAAAATTAGGGAGGCCAAAGCTCAACTTAAATTAAGCTGAACTTAATTTGGCAACTTCTGTAAAGGATAATAAAAAACCTTTTTACAAATATGTTAATGGTAAAAGGAAGAATGAGACCAACCTTTGTTATCTATTGGATGCAGGAGGGAATTTAGTAACTGCAGATGAGGAGAAGGCAGAAGTGCTTAACGCCTTTTTTGTTTTAGTCTTTAGTGGGAAGACGGCTTGGCCTCAGGATAATTGTCCTACTGGGTTGGTGGACGGTGTCAGGGAACAGAGTCGTCCTCCTGTTATCCAAGAGGAGGCAGTCAGAGAAATGTTGAGCTGCTTGGATGTTCATAAATCTATGGGACCAGATGGGATCCATCCCAGAGTGATGAGGGAGCTGGCAGATGAGCTTGCAAAGCCTCTCTCCATCATTTACCAACAAACTTGGCTTACTGGTGAGGTTCCGGATGATTGGAAACTGGCCAATGTGATTCACATTCATAAAAAGGGTAGAAATGAGGATCCTGGTAATTATAGGCCAGTTAGCCAGACCTCAGCACCAGGTAAGATAATGGAGCAGTGAAATATTCCCCCCCCTGCAGCCCCCCAGGGCTGTTTGGCTAGCTCAGTCCTTTGGAGGAATATTCCAGGGACAAGACAAAAGATTCAAAAAAAGCTCTTACCCCGTGTCTATTTTCCAGGCTTTATTCTCGATGGATGTCCAGGGGAGCAAGAGGAAGAATAAGGAAGAACAGGGCCTTATCTAGTCTCCTGGCTGGAAAGATAGCTGGGGCTCAGCCTACCAGGTCAAGAAAGGAATGAAGGGTCAAGCCCTATAGGTTTTAGGCTTCAGGTTTCAGGGGGTCCTTGGGGGGAAAACCATAACCCAGAGAAATACAACAGAGCAGTTTATATTGAGAGCTATTATGCAGCACTTACAAGACGGCCAGGGTATTAGACCCAGCCAGCACGGGTTTAGGAAGGGTAGGTCATGTTTGACCAACCTGGTCTCCTTTTACGACCAGGTGACCCACTTGGTGGATGCGGGAAAGGCTGTGGATGTTGTCTATTTGGACTTCAACAAGGCCTTTGATACTGTCTCCCACAGCATACTCCTGGAAAAGCTGGCAGCCCGTGGCTTGGACAGGACCACTCTTTGCTGGGTTAAGAACTGGCTCGATAGCCTGGCCCAGAGAGTGGTGGTGAACAGTGCTGCATCCAGCTGGCAGTCAGTCACCAGTGGTATACCTCAGGGGTCTCTATTGGGGCCAGTTTTGTTTAATATTTTTATTGATGACATGGATGAGGGTATTGAATCTTTCATTAGTAAATTTGCAGATGACACTAAGTTGGGAGTGTGTGTCAATCTGTTGGAAGGGAGGAGGGCTCTGCAGAGAGACCTGGAACGATTGGATGGATGGGCAGAATCCAATAGGATGAAGTTTAATAAGTCCAAGTGCTGAGTCCTGCATTTTGGCCACAATAACCCCCTGCAATGTTATAGGCTCGGGATGGTGTGACTGGACAGTGCCCGGGCAGAAAGGGACCTGGGCGTACTGGTCTACAGCTGACTGAACATGAGCCAGCAGTGTGCCCTGGTGGCCAAAAAGGCCAATGGCATCTTGGCCTGTATCAGGAATAGTATGGCCAGCAGGAGCAGGGAGGTCATTCTTCCCCTTTACTTGGAACTGGTGAGGCTGCACCTTGAGTACTGTGTCCACTTCTGAGCCCCTCAGTTTAGGAAGGACGTTGAGATGCTTGAGCGTGTCCAGAAGAGGGGAACAAGGTTGGCGAGGGGCTTTGTTGTGGTGCATTTTGGGTTTTGCCAAGTTCTGCATGCTTTTGTTCCTTGCTTTAAAATGATTTGTCCTATGTACCCCATGTTAAACCCTTTTTGGTCTTTCCCAAGTTATGAGTCCTGTCCATCACTCTGCAACCCCACCCTGAAGCCTGGAGGATTCTAGTGGGAATGTCGTGTGATTCGGCAGGGTGTCGTTTCTTCCATTCCTTTTTTATGTATAGAATTGTATTGCTAATTGTCCTTTTGTTTTGGGTCACTCCCCCTTTCTGAGATTGGTTCTAGATTGCACCCTGCCCCTTTCCACACCCCCTGTACTTAAGCTGAGACCCAGAGGAAAAATCTCACTTCTACGTGGGCTACCCTCTGGGTAAAATAAAATCCAGTTGAACCCACGTGGAGTCCTCCTTTCTTCCTCACCATCGCCATGCTTCTTCCTGAGGCTCAGACCCACAGGATCAGAAAGTTACCAAGCTGTACCCTTAAATGCGAGCTCGGTGCAAAAGCTAGCTGGAGAACAGCATTGAACCCCTGCAGGGCTTGGAGCACAAGCCCTATGAGGAATGACTGAGGGAGCTAGGGTTGTTTAGTCTGGAGAAAAGGAGACTCAGCGGTGACCTTATCACTCTCTACAATTACCTGAAAGGTGGTTGTAGTTAGGTGGGGGGGTTGGTCTCTTTCTTCAGGCAGCAACTGACAGAATGAGAGAACACCGTCTCAAGCTGCACCAAGGGAAATTTAGGTTGGATGTTAGGAAAAAGCTTTTTATGGAAAGGGTGATAAAGTACTGGAATCGTCTGCCCGGGGAGGTGGTGGAGTCACCATCTCTGGATATGTTTAAATAAAGATTGGGTGTGGCACTCAGTGTCATGGTTTAGTTGAGGTGTTACGGCATGGGTTGGACTCGATCTTGAAGGTTTCTTCCAACCTAGTCATTCTGTGATTCTGTGAAGGCTGAATGTGTGAACGGAACCCTCAAAACACAGATTAGTAAAATTTGTCAAGAAACATCCATGACATGGGTTCAGGCCTTGCCTACAGCCTTACTGAGAATCCACATACAAGCAAGGCAGAGACACAACATAAGCCCTTATGAAATATTGCATGGCAGGCCATATCAAATTGTGTATATTATAGGAGAAATTCATATGAGGGGAAAATTGATGTACAGAGTTATTTAATACTTTTTAAGTTCCAGTTTGCAGAAGTTCCAGAGATTTGTCGTGTTATCCAGACGAAAGGGTAATAAAGTATTGGAATGGTCTACCTGGGGAGGTGGTAGATTCACCATCTCTGGATGTGTTTAAGAAAAGACTAGATGTGACACTTGGTGCCATGGTTTAGTTGAGGTTAGGGTTGGGTTGGACTTGATGATCCTGGAGGTCTCTTCCAGCCTAATGATTCTGATTCTGATTCAGCCCTTCTGAGAAGGACTTTGGGGTGCTGGTGGATGAGAGGCTGGACACCAGCCAGCAATGTGTGCTTACAGCCCAGAAAGCCAATCATGTCATGGGCTTCATCCAAAGCACTGTGGCCAGCAGGGTGAGGGAGGGAATTCTGCCCCTCTACTCTGGTGAGACCCCACCTGAAGTGTTGCATCCAGCCCTGGGGTCCTCAGCACAGGTAGAACGTCGAGCTGTTGGAGCAAGTCCAGAGGAGACCACCAAGATGATTAGAGGGATGGAGCACCTCAACTATGAGGAAAGGCTGAGAGAATTAGGATTGTTCAGCCTGGAAAAGAGAAGGTTTCAGGGTGACCTAATGGCAGCCTTCCAGTACCTAAAGAGAGCCTACAAGAAAGACGGAGAGAAACTTTTTCCAAGGGTGTGTGGTGATAGGACAAGGGGGAATGGCTTCAAACTGAGAGAGTAGGTTTAGATTAGATGTTAAGAAGAAAATCTTTACTGCGAGAGTGGTGAGGCACTGGTGCAGGTTGCCCAGAGAAATTGTGGATACCCCATCCCTAGGGGTGTTCAAGGCCGGGTTGGATGGGGCTCTGAGCAACCTGATCTAGTGGACGGTTCCCTGCCCATGGCAGAGGAGTTGGAATTAGGTGATCTTTAATCCTTCCCTTCCAATCCAAGCCATTGTATGGTTCTATGATTAAACTGTCTTTATCTCAACCCATGAGTTTTCCCACTTTTACTCTTCTGATTCTCCCCCCATCCCACTCAGTGGATCAATGAGCAAGTGGCTGCATGGTGCTTGGATGCTGGCTGGGGTTAAACCACGACAGCCCTTTTTGGTGTCCAACAAGGGGCTCGAAAGGGTTCAGGATAATGATGGATTTGATTGGGATGTGATAGATGGAATTTATATCTGTTAGTGCTGTTTAGCTTTTAATGGGAAGGCTCCTGTACTTGCCATGGGGCTTGCTTGTCTGACTGTAAATTAGAATCTATTGCTCACGGGTGCTTTTTGCTGCTTGCATCTTCTCATCTTCTTACTCTGCTGTGCCTGGGAACATTTTGATAACAGCAATGGTCATGTGCATGCACTGGCAGATGGCCAGGGCATCATTGCTGTTTCTGTGCTGCTGTACTGGACAGGCTAGAACTCTACTACAAACTCAAGTTGAAGGGACTGTGGATGAGTCCACAGAGGAACAGGACACCCTGAAGTGTCTGTAGTCATGGATAAGTCCATGCCAGAGGGAGTAAATCTCAAAGCATATGTGCCTATGGTTGTCTATGCCACAGTAGATACATCTTGAAGCATCAGTGGCTGTGCATGAAATCATACTGGAGGACCTCAAAATGTATGGTCATGACTAAGCCCATGACAGAGCAAGTACACTCCCGGAGGGACTGCAGCCATGGGTAAGGCCATGTTGGAGAAGGTTTACTTCCAAAGGGACTGTGGCTGTGGGTAGGGCTATGCTGGAGCAGGTGCACCTCAAAGTGACTGTAGTCTGTGGAAAGGTCTAAGCCAGAGGAATTCCTATAGCAGGAACTAACCAAACCAGTGGAGGAAAAGCCTTACAAGAAGCAGTTTCAGTGCAGCAGTGACTCAACCTGAGCTGCATTTGGTGCCCAGTAACTCCACACAACACACCACCTCTTTTGTCCCAAGTGGGCACCAGAACAGGTGGACTAAATGAGCTAAATGGACATTTTGTGGACATTTTATGGACCTTTAACAGGGGTGTATCATAGATCACAAGTGGTGGAGTACATGATCTGCTTCCCAATTAGTTTATTACAAGGGAATCAGTCCTTGGAAGCTTTGGATTGCCTGTGTTCCCAATTGTCCTAGGGTGACTATGATACCTGTATCCCCACATCGTCTGTTCTGTGTTCTGTACCTTTAAGACTGGTTCTGAGAGTGAGCAGGGAAAGAAGAAGGGCGCAGTTTGTTTTGAGAAACAAACTCACTCCTCTGAATCTGCTCTCGTCCTTGGGACTGTGTGGTTTTTTTTTTTCCTCTCCTTCGTTGGATGCATGGAGGGCAGCCAGAGAGAGTTATTTTTCCCCTTTGTTAGTCTAGCTAGCTGAGGCAAAGAAGCTTTCCTGGACTGTTNTCCCTGTCACATGATCCGGTTATCGACCAAGGAATGATGAGGGGGGCTAGGGTGACTATGATACCTGTATCCCCACATCGTCTGTTCTGTGTTCTGTACCTTTAAGACTGGTTCTGAGAGTGAGCAGGGAAAGAAGAAGGGCGCAGTTTGTTTTGAGAAACAAACTCACTCCTCTGAATCTGCTCTCGTCCTTGGGACTGTGTGGTTTTTTTTTTTCCTCTCCTTCGTCGGATGCACGGAGGGCAGCCAGAGAGAGTTATTTTTCCCCTTTGTTAGTCTAGCTAGCTGAGGCAAAGAAGCTTTCCTGGACTGTTTTTTTTATTATTTTATTTTTCTTTGGGACTGTTTAAATCTGCTCTAGACTGAAAAACCCAGAGGAGCACCGGGATCTTGCACCTGTAGCCCACCGGGCTGGGACTCGGCATTTTTCAGCACTGAAGGGACTGATAAACAGACTCCTAGCACGGACTCTCAGTTTTGCCATCTCTCTTTGGAGCAGCGAGAGGTTTTATTGTTTCATATTATTATTATTGTTATTATTATTATTCATTCTTTATGCTTGTGGGCATTTTGTTTGTTAAATAAATAAAGCTTTTTCCACTCTTCTCTGAGAGAGTTATTTCCCCGGACCGGCTGGGGGGAGGGGCTGTTTGGATTTGCTTTTCAGAGGAACCCCATTCGGAGATTTCCTCCCAAATTTGCCCTAAACCAGGACACCAATATGCACAAATTTCTTCAGCCATTACAATAGTCAATTTCTGTGCAGAAGTCCACCCCGCTCCCCCCCTCCCCCCCAGTTTCAGAACACACTTCAAGGGGACATAGACAATTCTATTTTTCACATGTAACAACAAGATCATCTAGACCAGTGGTCTCCAATTTTTTTTTTAATAATGCACCCCATCAGTAAAAATCTTTTGAACATGCATCCTGAATATATGTATATTTATTTATAAATTATACACATGTACTATTGTATTAATATGTTATGTGGTACAAAATATGCACAAAAATAGAAATTAAAAAGTATGAGATAAAGATGTAATAAATGCTGTATTAAAATAATTTTTATTTATTAACACTACCAAAATATCTTCTTCCCATACCACCATGGATTTTTTTGCACATCCACTTTAGAGACCACTGATCTAGACTGTAGTTGTGCTGTCCTTAGTAATCTAGCCAGAGACTGAACAAAAGTCCAGAATATTTCCTGATCCAAGGTCCATCCTTTCAGGTTCCTATCACTTCCATATCATCCTGTGGTATATAATATCTATCCCTTCTAAGAAGACTAAGCTGGGAGTGTGTGTTGACCGCTTGGAAGATAGGATGGCTTTGCAGAGAGACCTGGAACGGTTGGATCGATGGGCAGAGTCTAATAAAATGAAGTTTAATGAGTCCAAGTGTTGGGTCCTGCACTGACCACAATAACTCCCTGCAGTATTATAAGCTGGGGATGGTGTGGCTGGACAGTGCCCAGGAGGAAAGGGACCTGGGGGTTCTAGTCAGCAGCCAGCTGAACATGAACCAGCAGTGTGCCCTGGTGGCCAAAAAAGCCAATGGCATCCTGGCCTGTTTCAGGAATGGTGTGGCCAGCAGGAGCAGGGAGGTCATTCTTCCCCTTTACCTGGAACTGGTGAGGCCGCACCTTGAGTACTGTGTCCACTTCTGGGCCCCTCAGTTTAGGAAGGACATTGAGACGCTCGAGCATGTCCAGAGGAGGGCAACAAGGCTGGTGAAGGGCTTGGAAAACAAGCCGTATGAAGAACATCTGAGGGAGCTGGGGTTGTTTAGCCTGGAGAAAAGGAGACTCAGAGGTGACCTTATCACTCTCTATAACTTCCTGAAGGGTAGTTGTAGACAGCTGGGGATTGGTCTCTTTCTCCAGGCAGCAACTGACAGAACTAGAGGACACAGTCTTAAGCTGCATCAGGGGAAATATAGGTTAGATATTAGGAAGAAGTTTTTCACTGAAAGGGTGATTAAATACTGGAATGGTTTGCCCGGGGAGGTGGTGGAGTCACCATCCCTGGATGTGTTTAAAAAGAGACTAGATGTGGCACTTGGTGCCATGATCTCGTTGAGGGTTAGGGCTGGGTTGGACTCGATGATCTTGAAGGTCTCTTCCAACCTACACATTCTGTGATTCTGTGTTTCTGTGATTTTGTGACTAAGAGTTCAGCAAAATTACCTGCCTAAATGACCATGGTTTTCAGAATGGCAAAACTCTACCCACAAGGAAAAAAAATATTTTGTGCCAAACATCCCTTTATCTCTCTGTGTTCATAACACTGGTGACAGATGGTATGCTATGTGATAAAAAGCTTATCTACACACCACAAAAGAGAACAGAGAAAAAATGGCAGGTGGAGGAGCTTAAATAATATCCTACCCTGGCTCCTCCCAGGTCCATCACAGGAGAGCTATCAGCCCGTCAAAGACCCAGCTCCACAAGCCCAGAAGAGTGCAGAGGCTCAAAGGCAGGTGAGCAACCCATATTAGGGACTCAGAAACAGGCACCCTGTCTGGGCCCCTCCCAGACCTGTACCAGGAGAGCCTCAGCTCCAGTACCCAGATGCAATATCCATCAAGATGAGTACAGGTAACAGAGGCAGCAGATGCAGCAGTTTGCACAGCAGTTTTTGGGTTCTGCTTTGGGAGCTTCTGAGGACAGGGTCCAGGATCATTGGGGAAATCCTGGGAACCCTGAGAAACTTGAGGATGCCTGCTGCTACTAAATAAGGACAAGGTAAGGGAAGCTATGAGGATGTGGACCCAAGGAAGCTCTAGCAGCTTATAAAAGCATAGTCAGCTGCCCCTCACACGGAGCCTTTGTTAGTTACCTGCTAATTAGAGTCAAACTCTTTTAGCTGGTGCTAGGGAAAGGCCTATAAAAGAGCCAGGCCTGGAGTACAGCCTCCCAGAGGCAACAGCTGTTGCAGAGGGGTATCTTCATCACATTTCAAACCAGCCAATATGTTCTCAGGTATGGTGGTGACATGTCATAGGGCATATTCCTCAGCACGTATTAAAGCAGCTATCCCTGCCAAATAGAGCTTTAGATAGCAAATGCAGTCTTGTAAGTATAGGCTGTAGGGAGTGCCTGAGGCCTTTCCCCGAGGATGGAAGAGGTGGCCTTCTTTAGTCATCAAGTGGAGGAGTGTCGCCCTGATCTTTTTCAGCCTTCTGATGTTTGCATTTTTGTAGTGGAGTTTCTCACAGATTTTCATGTAAACAAAGTGATTGTTTATCATTCCTCTCTTGAGGAGGGACAATTGATGGACTTCTAGTTTGACCAGTGTGATTGGAGAGGTGGCAACCTCATCCTCCAATCCATGGTCATTGTCCATAATCTATATAAACAGAAAGAGAAAAATAAACTTCTCTCTTTTTGCCCTGACGACTTGACTGTGTGCGTGTCGTTCATTTCGTGTCCTATAGTGACAGAGGAGTTAGAGGAGAAAGTCAGCAGGCTGTGCAGCATCACATAGTGAGGACCTTCTCAGAGACACAACAGCTTTAAGAGCCCTGGATCCCAGCTGCAGTGAAAACACAGGCAAGAGTCTCTCCCTAGCAGAATGTCAGGTGCAGCCTCGGGGAAAGGTGAAAAATTACTTCTGGCAACAAGGAGAAGGCTACCAGCTCCACCAGAAGGCTTGTAACTATGGAACAGATTCACTGCCCTCAAAACTGCGGAGTTGTGTGTTTTCAAGCAAATTACCTGGCCAATTGGCACTAAACCATGCAAGATCACCAGGACATAGTGGTGAGTGGTGGTAGTGGGTGACTCCCTGCTGCAAAGGATGGAGACACCCATCTGCTGACCTGATGGTCATATAGAGAAGTTTGCTGCTTGCCGGAGGCGTGAATCTGAGATGCAATGGAGAAACTGCTGAAGCTTGTCAGACCCTTTGACTATTATCTCCTTCATAGAATCATAGAAAGGCTTGAGTTGGAAGGGACTTTAACAATCATCAAGTTCCAAGTCCCCTGCCATGGGAAGGGATGTCACCCACTAGATGGGGTTGCTCAGAGCCCCATTCAGCCTGGCCTTGAACACTTCCAGGGATGGGGCATCTACAACCTCTCTGGACAACCCGTTCCAGTGCCTCACCACTCTCACTGTGTTGCTAGATGGACACGAAATGAAGGACATGCATGCAGTCAGTTGTTAGGGCAAAAAAGAGGCAGTTTATTTCTTGACCTCAATTTATATAGATTCTGGACAATGACCAGGGATTGGAGGATGAGGTTGCCACCTCTCCAACCCCACTGGTGAAACTAGAAGTCCATCAATTGTCCCTCCTCAAGAGAAGAATGTAAACATCACTTTGTTTACCTGAAAAACCGTGAGAAACTTCACTACAAAAATGCAAACATCAGAAGGCTGAAAAAGATCAGAGCGACATCACTGTAAAGAATTTCTTCCTAACTTCTAATCTTATTCTCTCATAATTTAGTTTAAAACTGTTCCCCCTTGTCCTATCACTATCTGCCCATGTAAAAAGTCACTCTCCCTCTTTTTTATAAGCCCCCTTTAAGTACTGGAAGACTGCAATGAGGTCTTCCTGGAGCCTTCTCTTCTCCAGGCTGAACAGCCCCATCTCTCAGACTGTCTTCATAGGAGAGGTGCTCCACCTCTCTGATCATCTTTGTGGTCCTCCTCTGGACTTGTTCTGTCTTGTGCTGAGGGCCCCAGAGCTAGATACAGTACTTCAGGTGGGGTCTCACAAGGGCAGAGTAGAGGAGAAGAATAACCTTCCTCAACCTGCTGGCCACACCTCTTTTGATGCAGCCCAGGGTGCAGTTGGCCATCTGAGCTGCAAGCACACATTGCTGGCTCATGTCCAGCTTTTCATCCACCAGCACCCCCAAGTCCTTCTCTGCAGGGATGCTCTCAATGAGTTTATTTCCCAGTCTGTTATCATGTCTGGGGTTGCTTCAACCCAGGTGCAGCACCTTGCACTTGGATTTGTTGAACCTCATGAGGTTCTCATGGACCCACTTCTCATGTTTATCCAGGTCCCTATGGATGGCATCCCTTCCTTCTGTTGTGTCACCTGCACCGCTCAGCTTCAAGTCACCTGCAAACTTGATAAGGGTGCACTCAATCCCACTGTCTATGTCATTGATGAAGATATTGAAGAGCACTGGTCCCAAGACAGAGCCCTGAGGGACACCACTCGTCACCAGCCTCCACCTGGACATAGAACCATTGACCACAACTCTCTGGCTGTGTCCATCCAGCCAATTACTTTTTTACTGAATAGTTCACTCTTCAAACCCATGTCTCTCCAATTTGGAGATAAGAATGTTGTGTGGGACTGTGTCAAAGGCTTTACAGAAATCTAGGTAGATGACATTGATCAGTCTTCCCCTGTCAACCTTTGCAGTTACTCCATCATTGAAGAACACCTGATTGGTCAGGCACAATTTGCCCTTGGTGAAGCTGTGCTGGCTGTCGCAGATCACCTCCTCATCTTATATGTGCCTTAACATTGCTTCCATGAGGATCTGCTCCATGATCTTTCTAGGCACAGAGGTGAGGCTCACCCATCTGCCGTTCCCTGGATCTTCTTTTCTCCCCTTTTTAAAAACAGGAACAATGTTTCCCTTTTTCCAGTCACCAGGGACTTCACCTGACTGCCATGACTTTTCAAATATGATGGAAATTGACTTGGTGACTACATCAGCCAGTTCCCTCAGAACCCTGGGATGCATCTCATCATAGACTTGTGGCTTTTCAGTTTCATCAAGGGGAAGTTCCTGTACACTAATGCATGCAGTATAAGGAATAAACATGATGAGATAGAGATTTGTGTGCAGTTGTAGGGCTGTGATCTTGTTGGGATCATGGAGATATGGTGCTATGGCTCCTGTGTTAGGAATGCTGCAATGGAGGGAAACACTCTTTAGGAAGAACAGGCTGGGTAAACAAGGAGCGAGTTGCCTTTTATGTAAGAGAGCATCTGGAATTCATGGAGTTTGGCCTGGGGATGGATTATGAGCCAACTGCAAACTTATGGGTAAGGATTAAGGAGAAAAAAGGTAAAGATGACATTGTAGTAGGTGTCTGATATAGGCCACCTGACCAGGAAGAGCAAGCATATGAGGCATTCTACAGACAGCTAGAAGTAGCCTCAGTTTTGCAGGCTCTGGTCCGCATAAGGAATGTGAGCCACCTTGATATCTGCTGGAGAGACAGCAGAGCAGGGCACAAGCTATCCAAGATGTTCCTGGAGAACATCAATAACAGCTTCCCAACCCAAGTGATAGAGGAGTCAATAAGGATAGGTGCCCTGATGGACCTCATATTCACAGAAAAAGAGGGTCTCATTGGGAATATGAAAGTCAAAAGCAACCTTGGATGCAGTGACCATGAAATAGTGGA
Organism: Trochalopteron elliotii; assembly: GCA_024734555.1. Classification (NCBI taxonomy): domain Eukaryota; kingdom Metazoa; phylum Chordata; class Aves; order Passeriformes; family Leiothrichidae; genus Trochalopteron; species Trochalopteron elliotii. Next base: position 169,417 of record JANPWX010019020.1, read on the forward strand.
GTTCAGGATCCTAAAGAGGAAGGAGCAAGGCAAAAAACCAAGATCACAACCCTGGACTTCAGGAGAGAAGACTTTGGTCTCTTCAGGGATCTGCTTGGAAGAGTCCCATGGGATAAGGCCCTGGAGGGGAGAGGGGCCCAAGAAAGTTGGTTGATGATATTCAAGAATCAACACCTGTGCTGGTTTTGCACAGAAGTGATTTTTTCTAAGAGCTGCGATTAAACCAATCAGTGATTAGGTTTGAATATTGACAACCTGTGGAACCAATTAGAGACTTAGATGTGCCTCTGGACTACACAGGTTGAAAGTCAGAGGAACCCCGGGAAAACTTCTCTTTTCTTCTGGCCTTGGAAGAGGTAACAAGCAGGCCCAGCTCCCTCCTTGCTGCAGGGGGACTGGACTGGGTGGGCCCTGCCTGGGGCCAGGCCCTTTCCTGGGAAGCCTGCCAGGCCCTGGGTCGGGCCGGGCCTGGTGATTGCCAGGCAGGGGGAGGGGAGGAGAGAATGCCCCGTCCCAGCCAGATTGGGCCCGAGCGGCTGTTAACCTCTTGCTGCTAAAACCACACCCCCATCGCGGTCCTGGGAAGCCTGGCAGGGCCAGGCCAGCCCTCCCTCCAGTGGCTGCTGGGCAGAGGAAGGGAGGGAAGTCCCAGCCGTGGGCATGCTGCTGTGAGATCCTAGCCGTCCCTCACCCCGGTGAGTTCCAGCCACAGCTACCAAGACCCCTTGCAGAGAAAGGGGCCTACCCGTGCAAGAGATCCTGGCCCAGCCCCAGCATGGCCTGAATTTACCACCTTCAGCCACTCCCCGGGAAAAAATCATCATGACCCTCTGCAGGCTTGGGTGGAAATGTTAACTCTTTCCTTGCACAGATGAAACTTGCTAAACACTAATCCTCCCTCTGAGTAAGAGAAAAGGATAGAGGGAAGACACATAGAGAGACAATATGAAGATACCAAAGGCAGTGAAGGAAGAGTTGAGGCCTAGATGGAAGAGAACGAGAAGATGCCTTGGCTTTAGGCTGAAACTCTTTTGTAAGCCATGGTAATGGACTGTGATATACTAGAATATCCCTTTAAATCATGGAAAATATGCATTGGGGAGATGAGAGTATTGAAACTGTAGATCTGAGCAAAGGTATTTGTGGTGAACTAAGTAAATACTGAAGTAGTTGTGATTTTATTGAGAAGCTTGAACAGAGAGAGAGATGAGATGAAGATCTGCCCCCAGAAGGATAAAAGATCTCTGTTCCTAGAGATGAAAAAAACCTTTGCTTTTGGAGCCGTTCATCTTTAAAATAATACCCCATGAGTACATGGCCAATAATGCAGCTGTGGGAAGGCTGCATGATATGGGAGGGACTTCACAACTGCAGATTCCTGGGCAGCTACTTCTGTGAGAATTAAAAATGCCACAAGAGAACTGTTCTTGTCTTGTGGGAGGTTCCATGGGACACCAAAAGAAAGTTCTCTCTAAAAATGAACTGATGCAATACTATTTTATAGATGGTAAACTGATGTAGAGTTCCAAGTTTTTTCTCTATACATTGTCCGTGAGAAGGGAAAGGAAAGTTGTGGGGGAGGGGAAGTGTTTTGAAGGTTTTATTCTGATTCTCATTAATTTTTTCTCTCTCTTGTAGTTTTGTTAATAAACCTATTGTCCTAGGGTGATGTTATGATGTTTGTATCCCCAATTGTCTGTTGAGTTTGTGCTGGATATTGCTTTTTTGGGCCTTTGGTGTTGGGTATGGGAGCAGGCAAGGGAGAGGCGAGCAGTTTGTTTTTGGAAAACCTCCTCTGCCAGCTGGCCTTGAGAGCTGGAGTCAGCAACACACGGCATGGGACAGAGAGTTTTTTTTCTTTTCTTCCCTTGCTTTTGAGTTAGTTAGTGTGTAGCTAGCTGAGGGGGCAGAAGCTTCGGTTTTTCTTCTCCTCCTGTTTTTTTTCCTTTTTTTTGTTTTCTTTCTTTTTTTCCTTTTTTTCGCCTTCCCTTGGAACTGTTAAAAATCTCTCTGGACTGAGGACCCAGGGGAGCGCCATGGGAGCTTGCACTTGGAACCCACCAAGATCTGCGCAGCAACGTTTCCCAGCACCAGAGGGACTGAGACAGAGCAACCACCTACAGGAGGGACTTCTTTCCTAAATCTGTCATCTCTCCAGAGCAGCACGAAGTTCTTGTCATCAGGTATTGTTCAATTTATTGTGCCGGGGAGTGCTCTGCCTGTTTAATAAACAGGGTTCTTTCCACTTCTCTCTGAGGTTTTTTTTTTCCCGAACAGGTTGGGGGGAGGGGGGGGAGGACCCCTTAGGAGGTTTCCTCCCATATTTGTCCTAAACCACTGCACCTATCTTTATACCCTTTTAAGTTTTGAGCCTGCTTTGCTTGTCTCCTAATCCTATCTCACAGCAGAAAAAGCGTAAATAATTTTAGTGGGCACTCAAACCACTACACTAATTTTGAGAAACAGAAATAGGTGAACTTGAAACCACTACACCACCTCCAAGATCTAGACCAGTCCATCCCAACAAACAGGAAGTCAGGTGAAAATGCCAGGAAGTCTGTGTGGGTGAACAAGGAGCTCCTGTTGTCCTGGGTTGTAGTATAGGATGTGCACAAAGTATTCTATCACCATCGTCATGAACTGTTGAGTCCAATTGTTGGAGCAGTGTCTTCCCAGGCCCCCCTCCCTCTGGGGTGTCTTCTGTTAATGGCCCATCAAATGCCTGCTGCATGACTCATAGATAACTCCCTCCCGGAGCTATCTCTCTTTAATGGGCCATCAAGGACCGTCTGTATGACTCATCATCCCATTGTGAGATGCTCTGCCCAGGGGGAGGAACCAAGCATTCTCACCTGGATATATTCTGGGATTTGGGACAGTACAAGAGGCCCTTACCCACTAGATTCCTGGAGGACCAGAGCTACCAGACCTTTCTACGAGATCACTTCTTCAGGAAGACCACCTCATCTAGACTGCTTCCATCACCCTGCTCAGGTTGTATTCTAACTCTGTCAGTGGTCTCTTGTATGATTGCATTTATTTTATTTTATTTTACTTTTTTTTCTTCTCTTCTTATTACATTGTATTTCTGACTTAGAGCCTCTCACTCGTTTTGCTTTCAAACCACTACACCTGTACATACTCAAACACAAAAAGGAAGCCTACAGAGGGTGGAAGCAAGGACAGACAACCTGGGAAGAATACAGACACACCATGCAAGCATGCAGCGACACGTTAGGAAAGCTAAAGCCCAAATGGAATTGAATCTGGCCAGAGATGTCAAAGACAACAAGAAGGGCTTCTATAAGTATGTAGGTGACAGAAGGAATGATGCCTTGTTTTAGCTTTCATGTTTTTCAGATTCTGTGCTGTCTAGGGATGTAGTTCTGAGCCTCATATTAAGTGCTAGTAAGCTCTCTTCACAGAGTAGGTAGACAAAACAAATCCTTTTCCTGATGAAGACCAAGGACAAAAAGTACAAGTTCCAGGCCCAAAAGCATAAACAACTGTGGACTGAAGAGAGAAAATAAGGATAGGACTTCACAACCCAAAGCTGTAATTGGACAATTAAACCCCAATATGCAAATGGATCAAAACTTATAAAAGTGTGAGACCTGGTGACTGGCCGTCCATTTTGTGACCATTTTGCATCCCCCTTGGGTGTAGCCCTGGCCAGGCTTTTGTACTGCCCAAGGTGTATCCTTTAAGGCCTTTTGATAAATATCTACTTTATTCTTTTACCTCTGCCCAGTCCCTGTTCCAGGTCAGCCTGCCCAAGGCATCAGTTGGAATACACCCATTAGTGCTGTGAGCTGGCTGATGTCATTGCGAGGTCAGTCTCAATAATCTTTGATTAATCATGGCAATTGGGAGAGGTGCCTGAGGACCGGAGGAAAATAAATATCACTCCTATCTTCAAAAAAGGCAAGAAGAAGGACGCAGGGAACTACAGGCTGGTCAGCCTCACCTTGATTCCTGGGAAGATGTGGCAGGACCTTTTACCCCGATACAGCAAAACCTTATCTCCTCGTCACATATGGCTAAAATCAGACTGGAATGGTTTGTCATGGGATGAATTATCTCAGCTGAGAACCTTGTTAGCCAGCAATGCACATCCTGACTTGAATGGTGAGAATAGAAAACTTAAAATTAGTGACTGCAGATCACAAGCATTTTTACAACGATAAAAGACTACTATGATTTTCATGAAATCAGAAATCTCTTACACACTCTCTGAGTGTGTAGAGTTCTCCTCGATGACGAAGACATTCACATCAAGTCACTTCCCCAGGGGATTGAGAGAAATTAAGGAGATGTCCTGGTTTAGGGCAAATTTGGGAGGAAATCTCCGAATGGGGTTCCTCTGAAAAGCAAATCCAAACAGCCCCTGCCCCCAGCAGGTCCGGGGAAAGAACTCCCTCAAAGAAGAGTGGAAAAAACCCTATTTATTTAACAAACAAAATGCCCACAAGCATAAAGAATGAATAATAATAGTAATAATAATAATAATAATAATAATAATAATAA
>JANPWX010019020.1:178942-278396 GCA_024734555.1 Trochalopteron elliotii
GGTGCTCCTCTGGGTTTTTCAGTCCAGAGCAGATTTAAACAGTCCCAAAGAAAAATAAAATAGTAAAAAAAAAAAAACAGTCCAGGAAAGCTTCTTTGCCTCAGCTAGCTAGACTAACAAAGGGAAAAAAAAAACTCTCTCTGGCTGCCCTCCGTGCATTCGAAGAAGGACAAAAAAAAAACAAAACCACACAGTCCCAAGGACGAGAGCAGATTCAGAGGAGTGAGTTTGTTTCTCAAAACAAACTGGGCGCTTCTTCTTTCCCTGCTCACTCTCAGAACCAGTCTTAAAGGTACAGAACACAGAACAGACGATTTGGGGATACAGGCATCATAGTCACCCTAGGACAGGAGATTCTCTGCACACCGCTATCATTCATTGGTAAGTGACATTGATTCCTAATCTATACTATTTCTTTGCTAGCTGTAACATAAGGTAACTTTATTATTATCTGTCCTGGAGTGACATGATGTTTATATCCCCAATCGTCTGTTGGGTCTGGGAGCTGGGGGAGGGGAGAGGCGCACAGTTTGTTTTTAGAAACTGTCCTCTGCCAGCTGGCCTTGAGAGTTGAATTGAGCAACACACGGAGAGTTTTTTTGCAGTAGTTAGTTAGTGTGTAGCTAGCAGGGGGGAAGAAGCTTCGCTTTTTTTTTTTCCTTCTCCTCCTTTTTTTTTTTTTTTCCTTTTTTTTTCTTTCCTGTTTTTTTTCCTTTTTTTCCCCTTCCCTTGGAACTGTTAAAATCTCTCTGGACTGAGGACCCGGGGGGAGCACCCTGGGGGCTTGCATCTGGAACCCACCAAGATCTGTGCAGCAACGTTTCCCAGCACCAGAGGAACTGAGACAGAGCAACCACCTACAGAAGGGACTTCTTTCCTAAATCTGTCATCTCTCCAGAGCAGCACGAAGTTCTTATCATTGGGTATTGTTCAATTTATTGTGCCAGGGAGTGCTTTGCCTGTTTAATAAACAGGGTTCTTTCCACTTCTCTCTGAGGAGTTTTTTTTTTTTCCGAACTGGTTGGGAGGAGAGGAAGGAGTGCCCCTTAGGTGGTTTCCTCCCAGATTTGCCCTAAACCAGCAAATTATTGTGCACTGTATCTTTATCTACTAGTAGTTCTTTTGTTTTATTCCTGTGTAGTAAGTAAATCTGTTTAAGCCTTATGTCTATTTTCCTTGGTCTCCTCAATAAATAATTCATGTTGTAGTAGGCCTGATCAGTCATTATTAAGAACTTGGGGTGCTGGCCACCTCAGTAAAGCTGCTGTTCCCTGCCAGAAACCTGGAAAGGCGGGGATTTGTCTGAGCACTCCCCTCTCCATTCCTAACAGAAGATGATGGAGCAGCTAATATTGGAAATGACTTCCAGGCACCTGAAGAACAAGAAAATCATCAGGAGTAGTGAGCATGGATTCGCCAAGGGGAAGTCATGCTTGACCAACTTGATACATTTCTACAATGAAACGACTAGCTTGGCAGACAAAGGGACAGCAGTGGGTATTGTGTACATAGACTTTAGTAGGGCTTTTCACACCATCTCCCACAAGATTCTCATAGGGAAATTGTTGAAGTATGGGCTGAATGAGCAGACAATGTAGTGAAATGAAATCTGGCTGAACAGCCATGCCTAGAGGGTGGTGATCCATTGCACAAAGATTAGTTGGAGACCAATAATTAGTGGTGTACCCAGGGGTCAATACTGGACCTGATCTTGTTCAACATCTTCATTAATGACCTGGATGACTGGACAAAGCACACCCTCAGACAGTTTACAGATAATCAAAAAGTGGAAGAAGTGGATGACACACCATTGTGCTGCCATCCAGAGGGACCTCAACAGGCTGGAAAAACAGGCTGACAGGAACCTCATGCAGTTGAGCAAGAAGTGTCACACCCAGCACCTGGGAAGGAACAACCCCAGGCACCAGTACAGGCTGAGGACTGACCAGCTGGAATGCAGTTCTACAGAGAAGACCCTGGGGGTCCCAGTAGACATCAAGTTGGACATGAGCCAGCAATGTGCCCTTGCAGCAAAGAAGGCTAATTGTATTCTGGGCTGCATGAAGAGGATTATTGCAAGCAGGTCAAGGGATATGAACCGTCCCCTTTATTCAGACTGTTGAGGCCATACCTGGAGTACTCTGTCTAGTTCTCAGCTCCCTTAGTACAAGTTTTTGGCTGGGATAGTTAATTTTCTTCATAGTAGCTTGTATGGTTCTAAATTTCGGATTTGTGATGAAAACAATGTTGATAATGCAGGGTTGTTTTATGTATTGCTGAGCAATGCTTACACAGAGTCAAGGCCTTTTCTGCTTCTCACACTGCCCCACCAGTGAGTAGGCTAGGGGTGCACAAGAAATTGGAAGGAAACGCAGATGGGACAGCTGACCCCAAGCAACCAAAGGGACATTCCAAATGACATGACATCATACTCAGCAATAAAACCTAGGGGAGAGGTTTGCTGGAGTGGCCATTTCTCAGAGACCAGCTAGACATCAGTTGCCTGGTGGTGAGCAATTGCTGGTTTTTTATCACTTGTTTTTTTGCTTTTCTTTGTTTGCTGTTTTTTTTTTTTTCTTATAAAACTGTCATATGAACCCACGTATTTCCACACTTCTACCCTTCGGATTCTCTTCCCCATCCCACTGAGTTCATTTTGGTGCCCAACATGGGGCTTGAAGAGTTTGAGATAACAGATTTGATCAAAGCGCATTGAAGGGAACTTTATAATAATTATATCTGTTTAACAGGTGCTGGTCATGATGCTGACTTGTCTGTTCTTGACAGTGGTTTATCAAATCCATGCAATGCTCCCCTTTTTGCTGTACATCAAATTTGAGAGCTTGTTAAAGGCTGGTTTTAGCTTTTGCAGTTTGCGGTGCTTGGTGGTGTTTTGCCTGGAAGAATTAAGATAAAAGTGCTGGCCTTGAGCCTAATCTGGTATTTGGGCCCTGCACTGATGCCTTACCTGTACTTCAGGAACCATCTCATGGAGACAATTAAAAATTACACTTTTTCCCTTTTCTCCTCTGAGAGGCATTCGGTGTAGGAAACACAGAATGGCACCCTCCCCTTCTCCTATGGGGTAGATGTTTTCTCCCTTTTTACAATAACTCTGTTATCTTGAACATCCATAACCAAAATACTCCTATCAATACTTCTCAAGAATTTTCTTTTTGCTTTTTCTAAAGCTAACCAACTATTTAGGACTATCACCCAGGGATATGCCCCAAGGCAGTGTGGTTATGGGTGGCAAGGAGTGTGGGAAAATATAGAAATATATCTAGAACAGTTGTCACTGATGGTCTGGAACTTCACTCCTGAACAAGTGTAAGATCCTGATAAAGTGACAGAATGTTTGAAAAGAGGATGCCCTGGCCCTGGCTATGCCAAAGAGACACAACTTCTCGCACTGTGCTGGGGCCTAGTCTATGCCTACTGAGCACTATTCAGCACTATTCAGAATCTTCAAGGACAAGAGAGGGTCTCTGAATGAAGACATACAAATAGACTGTGTGACTAAACCACTCAGCCATCAACTATATCTGTTGCTCAGATAGTCAAGAAAAAATAATGGAAATGGAGGTCAACTCATTTTGTAAGGGAAGAAGAAGCTTTTACTAAGAGGGAACGGGAGAAAATTAGAAGAGGCAGCCTGTTCTGCAGCAGAGCACTCACAAGAAAAGGAGGAGGGAGAGACTGAAATCATGAGTCAGTAATCACTTGATCCCTATCCTTGAGTGAACTGTGAGATCTGTAAAAAGATTTTAGCCATCAACCAGGCAAGAAAATTATCAGCTGGTTGCCCTGATGCTGAGATATTGAAGAATCAGTAGTCAGGAATCAGAAGGTAAGGAAGCCCAGCAGTTGGGATTCCTTGCTAAGGATAAGGCCATTGGCAAAGGAATTGGAAAAAAGGCAGGAGTCCTCAGCCTCTGGAGGCACCTCCTGTCAAGTGTGAAGGACATGTATCCCTTCAAGGAAGGACTTGTAAATAACAGAGGCAAGCACACCACCACCAAGGATATTAGGCATAGTGGAGGTGATCTATAGCAACCAGGTCAATAACCAGGCATACAATGATCCAGATAAAATCCAGTACAGGCAGTCCATGTGGTGAAAGTTTGTACAAAGTGCACCATCATACACCAGCACCCTAGCAATAATGAGCTAGGCAGACATGGAGGCACCAGGTGTCTGGATTGGCCAGCCAACTCCAGCAATTTGAAGAGAATCTCTCTTCCTCCCTATGGGCCTGTGTCTCGGCTGTGAAGAGACTGTTCCAACAGGTCCAGCAATTCAAAGAGAATGTATTTTTTCTTCATCCATACTGAACTGTCAGCCTTTTTCTGCTCAAGGGAAACAGTACCAGTGGCACACACCATGTGCCACCCTGTGGTTCTATCTGCGCAACCAGAGGACATGAGGAAGTGGGATGGTGAATCTACCTGGACACTAGAAGATTGGTTATGGGAATTGCAGTAAAAAAACAACAGTCAAAAGGCATCCGTCCAGGAAATTTGCTGCTCCAAATTGTATGAAGCAGAGTAGAAGGGAAGATCTTACTTCAAAACCTAATAAAGGGACTTCTGGTTTGCAGCTACAAAAATCAAGTAATGAATACTCTGTCCAGGAATAAAAGGGCCCTGCCCCTAGCCAGGTGGAGAAACAGGAAGACTGGGTCTACTGGACTGTGTGGGTTTGATGGCCTGACACATCAGACCCACAGGAGTATAAGGCTCTGGTAGGCATTGGTGTACAGTGTACCCTAATGCCATCAGATTACAAAGGGGCAGAACCAATCTGTATTTCTGTAGTGATAGGAAGATCTCAAGTTGTCTGTGTTAGAGGCCGAGGTGATTCTAACAGGGTGTCTGGGTTTAGGATTTGTCCTTTTGTTCCTTTCTCTCAAGGAATTTTGTCCCATAGGTTGCTAGGAAAATACCTATGAATACTTCAGAGAGACAAAAGAAGTTGCCCCGGGGAAGGGTGCAGCTGGCTGCTCTCTTATCTGAGGTTTTTCTCTTGGAGGGGCAGAGATACCACGAGATTTTGCCAGGGGGGGAAAAAGGGCTAGGCACAGCTCCTTGGCTCACTTGCACTCTCAGCATTCAGGGAGGAAGGAGGCTGCAGTCACCAAGGGAAGAATTCACCGCTGCTGTGGGGGTTTGTCTTCTGCTGCTTTCTACTGTGAGTGGAGCTCTGTTCGTAAGACCAGCCGTTTCACTGGGACCTTATTAATACCCTACCTCACTAAAGAAGAACTTTCACCATCTGCTCAGATGCCTCAGGGGAAAACCCCAGGATCCCGACCAATTTCCCCTTCCAGGGAAACTTTCCCTTGCCCTGCTTGGGAGCCAGTCTGCCTCTGCACCAATCCCACCTTTTTTGCCACTGCTCCAAGGTTTCTTTGCTACACTGTAATTCGCAGCTCCTGCCTGCCCGGAAGCCCCACAGTCCGACCCCCCACGGTCCAGCTACAGATGCTGAGTTTCTGATACATCTCATCTACCACTCCAGGACTTTCTTTGCTCATCCCTGCCTTCCCAGCTTGCTACTCCAAGGTTCTTGCTACAGCTCCTTTTGCTATCCAGAGGGGACACTGGGATTGGCTGCCCCTGGGGGTTCATAAAGGAAGCCCCGTTTCCATCCCTTCCACTGAGCCCGTCTGCCATTGTCCATGTGGAGAGAGATGGCCAAAACTCGTGCCACAGCGCCCCCTGCAGCTGTGGGGGAGTCATCGCATCTGCCCTACCAGCGCCCCTGCCGGCTGTGACCATAACTACATCAAAGGGGAAATTGCTTAAAGAGTGGGAAGAGACTGTTTATTGGGTTTTCTGTTCTTGTTTGTTGTTGTTACCATTGTTGTGGTTTGTTTGCCTTGTTATACATACACACGCTGGTAAAGAACTGTTATTCCTTTTCCCATATCTTTGCCTGAAAGCCCCTTTAAATTCAAAATTATAATAATTCAGAGGGGGGAAGTCATATTCTCCATTCAAAAGGAGGTTCTCGCCTTCCTTGGCAGACACCTGTCTTTGAAACCAAGACACAGGGAATGTGTGGCATCCTATTGTGACTTGCCTAGTGGCCCAATGTAACTAGCAGTCTACCTCAGGAGAAGGTACTTCAAGGAACCAAAGGGGTACCAAGTGAGCTTTTGATAAAGCTGCCTTGAGTACAGAGAAGATTAAAGAGATGTCTAGCTTGCTTGGTCTCGCAGATGACCCTTCTGTTGTGGAGTTGCTGAAGGTCGAAGAAAAACAGATGCCAATTACTACCATGGCAGTGCACCAGCAACAATATTGCACCAACCGAGAGTCTCTGGTTCCCATCCATACACTGTTTTAAAGACTGGAGAGCCAAGGAATGATCAGCAAGACTCAGTCAACCTTTAAAAGTCCCATATGGCCAGTGAAAAAATCTAATGGAGAGTGAAGGCTAACAGTGGACTACTGTGGCCTGAGCAAAGTCATGCCACCACTGAGTGCTGCTATACTGGCCATGTTAGAGCTCCAATGTGAATAGGAGTTGAAGAGAGCAAAGTGATATGCCACAATTTATATCACTAACAGTTTTCTTGATCTAGATCTGGCAGCAGAGTGCAGGCCACAATTTTCTTTCATGCAGAGGAATATCCAATACACCTGGAATCAACTGCTCCAGTGGTGGAAACACAGTGCTACCATGTGCCATGGACTGATCCAGACTGCACTGGAACAGGGTGAAGTCCCTGAACATCTGCAATGCATCAATGACCTCATCGTGTGCAGCAACAGAGAGGAAGAAGTGTTTGAGAAAGGGAAAATAGTAATTCAGATTCTTTGGAAAGCTGGTTTGGCCATAAAACAAAGTAAGGTCAAAGGATCTGCACAGACCATCCAGTTTTTAAGAATAAAATGGCAAGATGGGTGTTGTCATGTTCCTATGGATATGATCAATAAAATAACTACTTTATTTCCACCAACTAACAAAAAAGAAACACAAGCTTTCTTAGGTGTTGCGGGTTTTTGGAGAATGCGTATTCCAGGTTTTAGTTTGATCTTAAGACCTCTACCTTGAATGACACAGAAGAAGAATGATTTTGAATAGGGCCCTGAGCAGTCACAGACCTTTGAACAAATTAAATGGGGGAGAGTTCATGTGATGGCCCTTGGGCCAGTCCAGACAGGACAAGATATGAAAAACATGCTTTACACTCTAGCCAGGGACCTTGGCCCCACCTGGATCCTGTGGCAGAAAGCACCTGGAGAGATTTGAGGTCAACCTCTGGGGTTTTAGAGCTGGGGATATAGAGGATCTGAGGCCCACTACACTCCAATTGAAAAAGAAATATTAGCAGCATATGAAGAGGGTTGAGGTGCTTTAGAAGTAGTTGGTACTGAAGTACAGCTCTTCTTGGCACCACAATTTCCTCTGCTTGGCTGGATGTTCAAAGGGATGGTCATGGAACTGATGCTACGTGGAGTAAGTAGGTTGCACTGATCACACAACAGGCTCAAATGGGAAACTCTGACCACTCAGGAGTCTTGGGAGTGATCATGGACTGGCCAAAAGACAGAAACTCCACTGTTGCCAGAGGTGACATGCTGAAGAGGCCCCACTGTATAAGAAATTACAAGAAAATGAGGAGCAATATGCCCTGTTTACCGATGGCTGGCTTTAGATACTGCTGAACGAGAAAAATGGCCAGTACTCTGTCTTGATACTGAGTCATGGATGGTGGCAAATGTCCTGTGGGGGTGGCTGCAGCAATGGAAGCAGAGTAACTGTCAGTGCAGATGCAAACCCATCTGGGCTGCCACACTGTGGCAAGATAGTACTGCTCGAGTAGAGAACCTGGTTGTAAAATTACATCACACAGATACTCACATACCCAAGGGTCAGGTCACTGAGGAACATCAAAACAATGAGCAGGTGGATCAGGCAGCTAGAATTGAAGTGGCTCAGGTAGATCTGGACTGGTAACATAAGGGTGAGTGATTCAAAGCTCGATGGGTCCATGACACATCAGCATATTTAGGAGGGGATGTCACATACAAATGGGCTTATGATTGAGGGGTGGATTTGACTAATGATGCCATTGCACATGAATGTCAAATGTGTGTGTAGAAGCCTGGGCAGTAAGGAGTTAATGCATTGCTATGCCTCAAACAATGATGACCATTCAAGTGGGCAAGATAAAACAGGATGTTCCTGGAAAGGTTGGAGGGGTATATGAAGGTAGGGCAGCACCTTTCTGGAGTCAATTTTCCTGTTCAGGTCCATGGTGACCACACAATATACAGCACAAGTGCAGAAGTGGAGTCAAGGAGCAGGCAAGACCAATAGAGGGGGATCAAGACCACCAAGGACCCCAAAGCGCCCCCTGACTAGGTTACTCCTTCCCTGGGAAAAGGCAAACTCATTGATGGGATTACTTTTGCTCAGGACCTGGGTGCACTTGGTGATAAAGCAGAATGATGGAGGATTCCAACGTGTACCTCTATGTGGCTGACAGCCTGGTCAGGAAGGATAGTAGCAGCCCTGCGTGAAAGAAAGTCTAATAATTTTCCCCACACTGGGCTGCGAAAAGAATCCAAACAATCCTGCACCTGTTGTTTGGGCACTTGTTGTTTACTTGCAAAGATATTTACCCAATCATGTTCAGTGGATCAGAACAGTGTATAAAAAGGATGTGCCTTTTAATAAACATTGCTGTATATGCCCTCCAAGAAGATTTGGAGTCATATGGTTATTTCAGACATCCGGAATATAACAATGTATGGTGACGTCCGACCTTCTTGCAGCTACGACTGAAGAACCAAAGTCTCCCTCTGCCTCTCCTTGAGAAATACGGAGTATTTCCCCATGGGCCCCTGGAGGGCTACAGGTCTCTGTGACCCCAGGTAGTGGAATCAGCTTGAGCTGGTTGGGACGGTGCCCAAGGAAGCTAGTGTTTGCATTCCAGAAGCAAACTTCTGCCAAGGTGGGCCGTTGGGACAGGTTTTCCGAACTGGGGAACCGGCCCTCTAGAGAGGACTGATTGTGCCTTCTGGGAAGGATTCCTTCACCGAACAGCAACTGGAATCCTCCACTGCAGGCAGCTCTGGTTGCCTCGGCTCCTCTTCCTTCCTTCTCCACATTGCAATGGCCACAGGACAGTCTTTGCTTCATCAGCGACCACAGATGATATGTACCCTGAGCCTGCCCGGAGCCAGGGCACCTCAGATCCAGCTTCAAGGTCTGGTTGACTCAGGCGCTGACCTTACGGTCATATCCTTCTCTGCATGGCCTCTGACATGGCCTTTGGCCCGGGCAGGACCAGCCATGGCAGGGTTGGAAGGAAGAGTACAGATCTCTGTAAGCCCACTGTCTGTACTGGTCAGAAATGCAGAGGGACAGATGGGGCGGTCCGGCCCCAGGTCGCAGCAGTTCCATTCAACCTCTGGGGGAGGGATCTGCTAGCAGCCTGGGGGAACGCGGAGATGCTGCTGGCCCGAGAGGGCTGCGGAGACCAGGGATTCACCTTATGAGTGCCTTATGCCTTCTAACTTTCTCTATATTTGTCCTAATGCTGGCTGAGTGTGATTTTTAGGGCTTGTTTGCTGTGTTTTCTCTTTGTTTTTCCCTCCGCAGGTGTTTGGGGGCGGGGGCTCTGCTGAGCCGAGCATGCTGCGGCGAATCTGCATGGCTTGGATCGCCACTGCTGGCCAGACAGTTGGAGGTCTGGTCTCTGCAGCCGCGAGTGCTGCGCAGCAGTTTTGTTTTCCCCCGAGGCGGCTGCAGGGTGGCGGCTGCCGGAATCTTCTCTCTGTGCTCGCTCCCCCAGGGTGCTGTGGGCACTGCAGCAGCGGCCGGAGTTCCTTTCTCCGTGCCCGGTTTCCCCCCCTTTGCCCCCCCCATGTGGTGCCACGGGCGCCGTGGGCGGAGGTGCCGCTGCAGATGCATGACAAAAGCAGCGGCCAAGAGCAGATGCGGGGGGGGGGCAAGGGGAACGACAGCATGGATCATCCCTCCCCCCCATTTTCCCTGCGCGGTGTCGCAGATGCCACTGCTGCGGCGCCAATGGAAGGCGAGGCGGCCGGGCCAGGCATGCGGGCCTGGCGCAGCCCCCACAGCCCCCCTCCCTCCCCTGGGAGCAGCCGGGGGCGGTTTCCGACTGGCTCCGCTTGAGAGGCTGTGGGAGGACAGCTGCAGGGGGGGGGCGATGGGACAGCAGCTCAAGCTTCGCTTGGCTGTGCGCCTGCGCCTGGCACCCCTTCCCTTCTCTCAGGACAGCTTTGTTTACGCTTGTTAAAAGATGCTTGTTTTAAGTTTTATCTATATTAAGTGCTGTTTCATTTGAAATCATTCTAGGTTTTAAATACCTGTTTGTAATTGCAAGGACAAATGTTAGCTCTCTAAGATAGTTACTACTGATATATTGATTACATAACATGAATTTACTGATATGATAATAGGTATTGTTCATAAGTTATTATTATTGTTTTATAGCCGGCTTCTTCTCATATACTTTGCCATCTCTTTGTGTGTAATTACCTATAAGACACGTGTCATTTCACGATTTTTCCTTGTTTTCTAGTTGTTTATGCTAGTTTCTGCACTGTCTCAGTTTGCTCAGTGCTGTTTCATAATTTTTAAGTGTTTTTCAGATTTCCAAGCAATGTTATTTGAGCTTTGTAGAAGGCCTCTTCTGCCCTGAGGGATTGGGATGCAGTTCCAGTTCTGGTCACAGGACCACTCCAACAGTTTGCTGAGTTCAAAGCATCCTTATCCTGACAGAATTTCGGAGGTGACCAGATATTAGAGGGTTCAATTAGTCTTTACTCCAAGATTCTTAGGAACCTTGTTTTAAAATTTGTGTAGGGGGTTTTCTCACAGTTAGAGCTTGGGCACTGGCCATGCCTTAGCACTTCCTGGCTGGGAAAATTGCCAACAGGCACAGATGTTTTTGCATCAAAAATTACATACGAGTTATTTGACTTGGCGATTTGACCCTATAAGTATGGCAGCTGAATCTGTTTTTAGAATGGGCTTGGAGATCATTATCCAGAAATGATTGTCCAATCCCTCATTGATTACAGTTTTCACCTGTTGCAGATTCTGGGCTGATGGTGCAGTGTTTAGTGCTTGATAATCATTTGATTTCATATGTGTTGTTGATTGTGTCTACTATTTGACTAATTTCTGATTACTATGAGCTTTGTTTCCTACATGTATTATTTTGCCTTGATGTTTTTTTCACATAGATGTACATCTCATTTTTAAAAAAAATAAATAAAAAGGGGAATTTAGTGCCTTAAGAATGTTTGAATAATACAAGATGTGCATTAGAACTTCAGACAATAGATAATTCTGAATAATGCAACATTCATGCTAGAAATTTGAAAAAGGAATTATCAAATCTAAATTTCAATTGAGTAAGAGCAGTAAAGCCTAATTGATTTATTAACTTAAGGAGAAGAGATGCCTGTGTTTTATCATCAGCAGGTTCAAAGCAGTCACCTGTTCAAAATTTGATCAGACACGGATCACCTCTGAAGAATGAGGCCCAGTGAAAAAGAAAATCATTGTACAGCCTTTGTGGCCAGAACAAGGTCAGAAGGAGGACTGCCAAGACAGTTATGTCTGGAAACTACAGGGACAATTTGACAACAAAAGCCCTATGTCAACATCATAGTGTTGTGTGTCTAGTGATCTTCTTCAGTTGTTCCTTGTTTCAGGATTCGAGAAGAAATCCAGTGATGTCAAAGATCAACATCTTCAGCTGATGGACTTTTCCTGAGTTCCAATTATTTGAACTTTAAAGCAAGAATCATTTATCTTAATTCTCCTAAAAGGGTGTACTGTACCTCATGTAATATCTCACATGCCTTTGGTGTGCCTTTGCAGTTACCAAAGGGTGAGGTTTTAATTTGTGGTGATTGCAATCATGCAGATCTTTGGGAATATGGTTCTATTATTTCTGCATTCCTTTTAGCACCTGAGGTGATTGTAGCTCAAGCTTTAATTATAGTGAATGAATTTAGTTAGTAGGTGGCCAAGTAAGCCACTGACACATTTGTATAGTATTAGACATGTAACTTTGTAATCCAGATTTACATCCTACAGGTATCATTGGCCAATGGAGTGAACAATGGTCCTATCCTTTGCACATCTTGGAATGGGTGTCCTGTCCCATCAACCGAAAAAGGCATCATCCACGTCGTTTGAATTAATCGCTCTTTTGATAATCAAATACCATCAACGGTGTTTGCAATTAATGGCAGCAGATCCTTCAGGAATTATTCTTCCAGTACAGCAGGAACACTTTGAATGGAGCTTTGTTAACAGTGCTCCTTTACAGTGTGCTGAAAAAATTTTCAGGGCAGATTGTTTATCAGCTGCCCAGTCATAAATTATTGAAGTCTGCAAAATTAACCAACATGTCTTTGCAGCCGAAGATAGTCGGGTGCCGGTGCAGAGAGACCTGCTGTCTTCACTGATGGTTCCGGAAAAACAGAGAAAGCCATTGTTACTTGGAAGGATGAATCTGAGTGGCAAGTGCTAGAAGGCCATGAGTCAGGCTCAGCCCAATTGGTTGATTTGAGGGCTGTTGCCATTGCATTCCACATATCTCCTCAAGTATCCCTAAAATTGGGTCACTGATTCTGTTTATATAGCAGACATAACCAAATGTTTGGATTGCTCACTTCTAAAAGAGGTCAATAATGCAATTTTATTTCAGTTATTGGAAACTTTGTGGTGTGCAATTCAGGCCCGAGTTCATCTATATTGCATCCTGCACATTTGGAGTCATACCAATTTACCAGGTTTCATGACAGAAGGTAATGCAATGGCTGACAGGTTCACTAACCCTGTTTGGGTAGCACCTCAGCCTGACAAAATTGTACAGGCCAAAGCGTCACATGATTTTTTCCATCAAAGTGCACATACTCTGCAGAAGCAGTTTCAGTTAACACCAGCTGAGGCTCATGACATTGTCAGTTCTTGAGCTGACTGTCATGGACTTGCTGCACCTTTACCAGCAGGGGTAAACTCCAGAGGCCTAAAAGCCTTGCAGCTTTAGCAAACAGATGTCACTCCTATTGCTGAATTTGGCCGATTTAAGTATGTGCATGTCTTTAGTAACACCTTCTCCTCTGCTATGTGGGCATCTCATACCGGAGAAAAGGGTTGCGATGCTATTGCCCATTGGAAGTTAGCTTTTGCAATCTTAGGTACACCTTCTTCTGTAAAAACTGATAATGGTCCCGCCTACATCTCGCAGAAGACGTGGCAGTTTCATGTTTATGGGGAGTATCGCACAAATTTGGTATTCCGCATTCTCCAACTGGTCAAGCCATTTGTTGAACGCGCTCATGGCATCCTAAAGCGTGTTCTGTTAAAACAAAAAAGGGGAATGCCTGGAGAAACCCTGCACAGTCAATTGGAAAAAGTTCTATATATAATTGATCACCTTATAGTGCCACAAAATTCAAATACTCCTGTCATTTCAAATTACTCTCCTTCGTTGCAATCTTCAGGCAAGATGCACCTGCCTTGAATGAAAGTCTGAGTACGGGATCTAACCACTATAAGTGGGAGGGCCCGTGTGAGCTTATCACTTGGGGTCGTGGCTATGCATACGTTTCCACAGACACTGGGGTACAGTGGATACCTGCAAGGTGTGTTCGCCCTGACTTGCAACACCAAAAACAGAATGTGGCCAGCAGGTAACCTTTGAATAATGATCAGGATGCCGATCATCAATCAAATGGTCCCTCTACAAGTAGAGACTGAGCATTCTATCTTTTCCTTTGTTTTTAGGATAGTGAGTATTGACAAGTTAGACTGCCAGTTCTTCAAGCAGACTAACGTTGTTTTGTTTACTATATTAGAATTAGTCTGACTCCTTGCAAGAATGAACAGCAAGACTTGATGTTGGTGCATGAAGAATTCGATGGCATGTGCTAGAGGATCTCCCAGATCATTCTAAGTCAGTGTCCGATTGAGGTTCTATCTAGTAACCGGCAAATTATTAAAAGGACCTCTTGTGCCATGTTTTTTCTCTTTCCTGCAAGGGCCCTGCAGGAGATTACAAATGCTGCCCTCCACCCTTAAAACAAAAAGGGGGAATTGTGGCTGACAGCCTGGTCAGAGAGGACAGCAGCAGCCCTGTTTGAAAGAAAGTCTAATAACTTTCCCATAATGGGCTGTGAAAAGAACCCAAACAATCCTGCACCTGTTGTTTGGGCACTTGTTTACTTGCAAAGATATTTACCCAATCATGTTCAGTGGATCAGAACAGTGTATAAAAAGGATGTGCCTTTTAATAAACATTGCTGTATATGCCCTCCAAGAAGATTTGGAGTCATATGGTTATTTCAGCCATCCCGAATATAATAACGATACCTATAGGAGCTGTAATCTTCAGTGAAAATAACCCATGATTTGAGTTGTATGATGCCATTGCTGTATGATGCCAGTGTTATATGATGCTATATGTTGCCACTGCTGTGGCTGCCACATGTCAAAGGTATTATAATAGCACTTAACTGAACCAATGAAGACTGAATCTCATGAGGAGCGAGTCAAGTGCAGGAATGACACAACATGAAATGGCTTCAGTGTGCAGCAATTCAACACAACATACTATCTCTCCTTTCCTGAGTGACCCCCATAATAGATGGAGCCTAAAGTAATGGACTAAATTAATTCAATGGATATCTTATGGGCTGTGAGTGCTCCCGTTTTAAGGTCATCTTACCTTTGTTAACTCCTCCTTTGAAAACCCCACCCCTATGTGAAAAACGGGGTTTAAAACAACTCCTAAAAGTTAAAGTATAAAGTTAGAAAGTATTAGTTATATTAGTTATAGAAATGTAAAGTTAAATGTTAGAAACTCTTTGTACTCATTTTTGTAATATATCTTTGTGACCTGTCAAGCAAGAATGTCGTTTCCATGGCAACGTAAGACTCCTACACCTCTCTACTCTGTCTGGCTATCTCACCCCCCCTGCCCCCATCTCCTACTCTAACACCCCTTATGGTAATTAAAGATGCCAGGATGCAACACCTCAGGAAAATCGGGACAACTTCCAAAAACAAACAGTAATTAAGACTCTTTAACAACAACTTAAAACAAAAAGAATAATAACAATAAAGACTGAAGAGTACAGGCCAATTGATGCCAGGACCTTTTGATCTTGCCGTGACCAGAAGAGCAATCTGAACATCCGACTCATCAGTGGAAATCACATTGGACTGGAATTGTCGGGAGCATGCTCCCGTGAGGGGGGAGGCTAATTCCCCACTCAGCTGTGTGCATCAGCAGAGTGTCCAGCCCCCCCCCTCCTTCTCAGCACTGCGGTGGAGGCCACCCCACCCTCCCTGAGGCGCCTGCTTCTAAAAGAGCTATACTTTAATAAAGGCATTTAAAGGAGGAAACATCGTCTCCTGCCCAATTTTTCTCACCTACAACACCCTATATAACCTCACCACCCTGCCCCTGCTCTTTTTTTTCGTCTACACCCCCTCCCCAGCCTGGGGTGGGGGAGAATAAATGGATTCTCGAGCTTAACAAAACAGAGACTTGTCTCGTCTGTTTCCCTGCTGTCGGCTGTAACCTCCCTGGACACGATTGTTATAAATGAATTTTAGCCAATCGGATAGAAAGAACAAATTTTATTTTTCCATTTTAAAATCTATTTGGGACAGCCACGAAAACAACATTCGAATGTTGGGTGAAACAGACGACTGACAGCAGGGCTGCTATCTCGCACTGTTCCACCATTTGCTGGGGTTTGAGTCCGAGTTCTTATACTGTATTTTGTGCCTCGCCGCGGCGGGGGTATTGATTCAAACACAGTCTTTTCACTCGGTGATGAATCCTGAACAGATTTTCTGGCACTGGACCATGTCTGAAGGGATTTTCCGGGAATCCTCTTTTGGGATGATGATGTCTTCAAATTCAGGGTCCACCCTCGAAATTGGTATCGATGGGTTGATGGTCCAGGTGTCCAAGATCTGATTAGCTCAAGGAGCTACATCCTGGCAAGCCACCCTCCTTTCTGGTGTAAATCAAGGTGTTAACTTGTACATTTACAGTTCACAAAGCATGTCCTGGTATTTGGAAAACGCCTGCCCCATTCCGGGAACCAGGATTAGTCTTACATTTACAGGGTTACAAAAATATACATTCTATCATCTACTACATTTATTATAGTTCATATATTTAATTGCACGAATTTATAGTCATATCTATCACACGATAATCACTGTAGCCACTCGACGCAACAAATGGTGGAAGAACCAATGAGGACAGCATGACCAGCACCCCGTAAGTCACCCGCAGATTGCTACACCTTGTGGGACTCCCATCTTCCATGGAGGTAAAATGCTTACAGGGAGGGAAACTACCAATAAGGGGACCGGCTTACTGGAACCAAGCAATGGGACTAACATCTACCATCACAAGTCTTTTCATTCTTCATGGGAGGGAGTTTTTAAGAGCTGCAAGCGGCTAGTCTGCCTGCAAAAAGGACCATGCTGGGGACTCTTACCAACTCTCCTGACACGTTTGCTGCAGCTTATGGATGGTAAAGCCCTGGTGGCTACTTATGGACGATTATGGACGACTGCATGCAGAGTGTCAGTGCCCTAGATCAGTGGTCCTCCCTCCTGTGAAACTTCACATTTTTCAGTTTCTGTGAAGCTGCCTATATCTTTCCTTACCCTTTGTTCCTAAGAGCGCGGCAAGGAGTGAAAACTGCCAGTATGGCTCAGAGCTGCTCCCATCTCTCCATCACCTCATGCCCCTCTCCACCCCTATCCCCCTTTCCCTGAAGGCAGGACAATGTCGGAACCCGTCCTTAGGTGACGCGGGTGCGCTACCATCCTCCCACCGTCCTGTGTCCTCCTTTGCCCCCTGTCTTTCCATATCCCCCATTCCTTGCTCGGGAAGGCAGTGGCCGTGCCATCCCGGGCACTCCTTCTAAAAAATGGCGCTAAACACGCGGTTTTGAGATCCCCTCTTTCCTGCTGAAGTCCTTCTTTTCCGGTCCCAGACCTTCCCTTCCTCCCCCACCGACCTCCCCCCCTTCCTGCCGTGCAGCTGCAGTTGGCCCTGCCCCAGGCCCGCATGGCAGTGGAGGCGAGGTGGAGCTGGGCAGCCCCGAGAGAGGGCCGGGCCCTGCCGTGCTGCTGCCAGCTCTACCACTGTCGCTTTCGCCATTCCTCGCTTCACAGTCATCATCATCAATCCAACAGAGTAACACCTGCAACACCAGTACTAAAGCCAAGATCAAACACTAAAGACTATGCCCCTCGTGAAAGAGGAGATCAAAGAACCGCACCCCTTCTGGTGAGAAGATCAAAAGCCAAAGGAGATTGAACTATTAACCCACTAAGTAAAAATGTATTCATTTAATTATCATAATTTCTGTTACTTTGTAATTAAGTTTCAAATGCTTTTCTATTGCTTGTTAATTTAGCTTAATAATGTTGATTTTAGTGTTGTAAACCAGTAAGTCATATTCCTGAGAATCCCCTTATTATGAGTTATTCAACACACCTTTTAACCAATTTTTAAACGGAGGAGTTGTGAGTGCTCCTGTTTTAAGGTCATCTTACCTTTG
Organism: Trochalopteron elliotii; assembly: GCA_024734555.1. Taxonomy (NCBI): domain Eukaryota; kingdom Metazoa; phylum Chordata; class Aves; order Passeriformes; family Leiothrichidae; genus Trochalopteron; species Trochalopteron elliotii. The sequence continues at coordinate 196,543 of JANPWX010019020.1, forward strand.
TTAACTCCTCCTTTGAAAACCCTGCCCCTACAACACCCTATATAACCTCACGACCCTGCCCCTGCTCTTTTTTTTGTCTACACCCCCTCCCCAGCCTGGGGTGGGGGAGAATAAATGAATTCTTGAGCTTAACAAAACAGAGACTTGTCTCGTCTGTTTCCCTGCTGTCGGCTGTAACCTCCCTGGACACGATGATCACTGTAGCCACTCAGTGCAACAATGGGCATTTAATGAACACATTAGAGGGCTGCCCATAGACTAAGGGAATGATATCAGTGTATATCTCAAAAGATGGGAAGGGAGGTGGAGGTTAATGATGATGTATTGGATACTGTGGGACCTGAACATGACGAAAATTACATGGAATAAGGGCTGGAGAATGTACTTGTTTTTTCTGGAAAGCATCTTATTAAGGGCATTGTCCAAATGCCTCTTAAACACTGAGTCTGGGGGCATCAACCACCTCTCCAGGAAGCCTGTTCCAGTGTCTGACCACCCTATCAGGAAAGAAATGCTTCATAATATCAAGTCTGAACCTCCCCTAAAACAGCTTTGAACCATTCCCATGTGTCATGTCACTGGATACCAGAGACAATAGATCAGCACCTCCCTCTCTACTTCTGTCTTCAGGAAGCTGTAGAGAGAAATGAGGTCCCTCCTCAGGCTCCTTCTCTCCAAACTAGACAAACCCCAAGTCCTCAGTCACTCCTCATTGGACATGCCTTCCAGCCCTTTCACTAGCTTTGTTGCCCTCCTCTGGATGCAGACCAGAGATTGCAGCTCATGGTGAAGACCAGTGTTCAAGGCCAGGTTGGATGGAGCTTTGAGCCTACCATCAACCAACACTCTCAGATCCCCTTCTGCAGGGCTGCTCTCCAGCCATTCCTCTCCCAATCTATACTTCTGTCTGGAATTGCTCCATCCCAGGTGCAGAATCCTGTTGCAGACAGGTAGACATATTATAAAAGAAAGGTCATAAAATATGGTTTAGGCCCTGCTACTCTAGCTAAGCTAGCAGTAGTTTGTAAGGTCCCATAAGGAAAATCATAAGAATGAAGGCAGTTAACATAACAACCCATTTTAATAAGAAAAATAAGTTTGTACCTGCATAAACAATAGATCTGCCCCATGAGAATCAGTGAAGAAAATATGTAAACAATCCAAGAATAGAGAGATTTGATGGAAAGGTAAAATGCCAGTTACTAACCAATGAATTGAGTGGCAAGAAAACTAGCCAATTGGAGTTGAACACGAAGTCTGTAAAAACTGTATAAAAATGAGTTATGTGAATAAAGAACTGGCTTTTCCTGCATGAAGAAACTAAGTCCCATCTGCTTTATTACTGCAACAGAATCTAGCATTTATTCTTGTTAAATTTCATGTTACTGATGATTGCCCAATGCTCCAATCTATCCAGATCCCTCTGCAAGATCTCTTGTCCCTCAAGACAGTCAACAGCACCTCCCAGTTTGGTATCATCAGCAAACTCGCTAAGGGTGCATTCAATTCCTGCATGCAGATCACTGATAAAAATATTGACCAGAACCAGCCCTAGAATTGAGCCCCAAGAAACACCACTGGCGACTGATCACCAGCCAGATGTAGCCCCAGTTACTACAATCCTCTGAGCCCTGCCCTTCAGCCAGTTCTTCACACAGTGCATTGCTTACCCACTCATCTCACAGTTGGACAGCTTGTACAGAAGGATTCTGTGAGGGACAGCATCAAAAACTTTACTAAAATCCAGAAAAATGACATCTGCCGCCTTCCCTTCATCCACTAGGCAGGTGATCTTATTGTAGAAGGATGTTAAATCAGGTAGGTAGGACCCTTTTTGAACCCATGTTGGCTGTGCCTGATGATTTGTATTATCCTTTAAATGCCTTTCAATAGCACCCAGTATGATCTTCTCCATAATTTTTCCAGGTACCTCAGCTCTCTAGTTTCCTGGGTCTTCTCTCACACCCTTCTTGTAAATTAGAATACAGTTGGCTAGCTCTGAGTCAGCAGGAGTCTTCCCAGACTTTGTTTTGGATTTGTGATGAAAACATTGCTGATAACACATTGGTGTTTCCGTTAGTGATGAGCAGAGCTTACACGGACTTGCAGCCTTTTCTGCTTCTCGCACCTCTCCCCCAACAAGTAGACTGGGGGAGCACAAGAAGTTTGGAGGGGACACAGCCGGGACATCTGACCCCAACTGACCAAAGGGATATTCCATATCATATGATGTTTTGTTCAGCAATTAAACCCATGTGAGGGGAAAGTGTGCTGGGGCTGCCATTGTTCATGAACTGGCTGTGCATCAAACAGCTGGTGGTGAGCAATTGGGATTTTTTTTTCAACACTTGTGTTTCTTGATTTTTTTTCTTTTTTTTTCTTATTAAACTGTCTTTATCTCAACCTATAAGTTTTTGCACTTTTACCCTTTCTATTCCCTCCCCCATCCCACTGAGGGAGTGAGCAAGTGGCTGTGTAGCACTTAGTTGCCTATTGGGGTTAAACCACCACAGACATGGGCATACTAGAAAAAGTCCAATGAAGGGCCACAAAGATAATTAAGGGACTGGAACATCTCTCATATGAGGAAAGGCTGAGACAGCTGGGACTTTATAACCTGGAAAAGGGAAAGCTCAGAGGGATCTTATCAATGTATATAACTACCTGAGCAGAGGGTGCAAAGCAGACGGAGCCAGGCTCTTTTCAGTGCTGCCCAGTGATAAGAGCAGAAGCACAAGCTGAAACACAGGAGATTCTTTCTGAACATCAGGAAATGCTTCTTTACTGTGAGGGTGACCAAACACTGGAACAGATTTCCCAGAGAAGCTGTGGAGTCTGCCTCCTTGAAAATATTCAAAAGCCATCTGGACATGGTCCTGGGCATCCTGCTCTCAGTGGCCGTGTGAGCAGGGGGGTTGGACAAGATTTCCTGAGGTCCCTTCCAACCTCAACCCTCTTGTGAATCAATGGGCAGCTCCCCCAAGCACCTTTCACACTGAGGGTGGTAACTGTGATAATGTATTCCATACCCCTTGGGATGCAAGGGAAGAGCCTTTTGGGATTGTACAAGACATGGGATGTTTACGGGAGGAACCAAAGGTGGGGAATGAAAGGGATCTAGGAGACTTTGGGAGGAAAGTCTGGGGAAAAAAGATAAAAAAGGTCAATTGTGTTTAAGCAGGTGGACAGTCAGTATGCTTGTCTGGCAATGCCTTGTGCCTGACCAACTGTGGTGGGTTGACCTTGGCTAGATGCCAGGTTCCCACCAAGCCACTCTATCACTCCCCTTTGTTAGCTGGACAAGGGAGAGAAAATAAGATGGAAGACAACTTGTAGGTTGAGATAAGGCAATTTACTAAAGCAAGTGCAAAAGTTTGCACACACACAAGCAAAGAGAAAAAAATTACTCTCTTCTTCCCATCAGCAAGCAATGTCCAGCTACTTCCCAGGAAGCAGGGCTTCAGCACACGTAGCTGTTGCTCTGGAAGGTAAGCATTGTAAATAATTAATGCCTCCCATTCCTCCTCCTTCCCTTAGCTTTTATATCTGAGCTGATGTCATATGGTGTGGAATACCCCTTTGGACAGTTTGGGTCAACTGGCCTAGTTGTGTCCCCTTCCAGGATCTTGCCCACCCCCAGCCCCCTTGATGGAGGGGCAGAAAGTTGGAGAGACAGAGCTGATACTGTGCCAGCACTGGTCAGCAGTAGCCAAAACACTGGTGTGTTATCAACACTTTTCCAGCTACCAATGCAAAGCATGGCACTGTGAGGGCTGCTATGGGGAAATGAACTCCATCTCAGCTAGACACAATACACCAATGCAACCTGTCCTGTCTTGTCTTCAAATTCTGTTTCTAACTAATTTCTTGGGTGAGGGACTCTCAATTGTGTGTGTGTGTACAAAGATTTAAGTGTCACCAACTGCAGTGGGGATCACAGGCCATGTGTCTGTGGTGGCAGCAACTGGAGTGAGTGAGGATATGTAAGTCAGTGCATGATTGCTAGCAACTATCAAATCAGAATAGACAGCAAGTAGGTGAAGTGGCTTGAGAGCTGGGTATGCATGTGTCTCTAAGGGTGAGGCACCTGGAGGAACTGGGTATCAGAGGGACCAGGGGGTGCAAGCCAACTGCCTATAGCAGAGCATCTCCCCCTGCCACAGGAGAGCTTGTCTGTTGTTTGTTAGCTGGTGCAATAACTCAGGGCATCTTGCTCTCACATAAGCCTCACATGGGCCTTGGTGGAGTAACTCAATCAGGACAGTTTGCCTTGTAGTGAGTTATTTTAGCGCCATGGAATTAATGCTTTCTGCTGACAGTAAACATCTTGCTGTGGAAGCAAGATGTGGAAAGATAAGCTGGAATTTCTGACTGACAGATGTAGGTAGCAATATACAGCTGGTTAAGAGCTGGATATTATGAGTCTGATCATAACAGACCCAGGTCGGCTCACCTGGCTTGTTCTAGAAGTCCCTAGGTGAATGGCAGAGCTCCTGCAGACCCCTCAGCCAATCATAGGCAGTCAAGAGAGCAGATGTATCACTGATCAAGGAACCGGGCAGGGCTAAGACCCAGACCAATGAGTGTCTAGAACCGGGAGTTTTGAACTTCCTATATAAGGGAGTTCTGAACAATAGAACATGCTGTATGTCTCATGATCAAGAGGTCTTGAGTCATGTTTTCTGTCTCCCTACCAACGACTCCCTCGTGTAACAGACAATTCACTTTACAAACTATGAAAGCTACACCATACTTTCACAAAGCAGAAATCTTCTGCTCATCTCTTGAAATGTGTGGAGTTTTCTCCCAAAAGTTGTGATGCTGCCTTTTGTGTTTACTCTCCCAGGGGTTGAATGAAAGGACTCTGTAAACACTATTGTCAAAGTTGCACTGACTCTTTATACTATTTCTTTGCTAGCTTTAATATAGGTACCTTAATGTCATGCACTGTTTTATGAAATCTACTAATAGTTCTTTTGTTTTATACTGTGTAGTAAGTAACTCTGTTTAAAGCCTTTTGTCTGTTACCTCCTGTCTATTCAATAAATAACTCATTTTATAATAGACCTAATCGGCCATTCTTAAGAACTTGCGAGCCAGAGCAATTTAGGTGCGGGTCACCTAAGTAGAGCTGATGCCAAAAATCTGAGCCAAAGGCAGGGCTTGTCTAAAGCTCTCACTCGATCCATAACACTGCCAAAGAGCCTGTGGGGTCTGGGGATGGAATGAGATTCATTTACATATGTGTGTGTGTTTCTGTGGAAGGCAACTGGGGAGACTGGGGGGAATCCAGGGGCCAGCTACTGGATAGATTGTCTAAGCCCAGCTACTGAGGAATCCGGTGTATGTATGTGTGAATTACTTTTGTGAATGTGTCACTCAAAGCACAAGAATTAGAGATAGTAAGCTGCTACATGAATGTTGCTGTTAAGGAACAAAGCATCCTAGTGATGCTGTGCTGATTTTTGCCTTTTTAAATTTATATATTCTCTGTACTCTTTGCACATACATTTGTAGCTCTGTAGCCTATTACTGTAACTTAGCTTCAGTATTTTCCTAGGCAGAAAGACAAAACACATTCCAAAATCCCTATCCTATCTTGGTTCTCCTTAGAAATCAAGGTTAAAAAACAGCTCTTCAAGACGCATTTTCATAAAGAAAGTTCAGTTTCCACCTGAGGGGGGAGGATTTAGAGAGGGGGAAATTACCTCACCTCTTATGTCTCTAATTGGTGATTTTTGTCAATTATGCTAATTTGCTAAACCTAAAAAACTGTATTCACCCTGTGGGTGGGGGGAGCATTTTGTGGACATTTTCCATATCTGCCCCTGGAGGCCTCCAATAAAGACCAACCTTTACATTACCTTCTATACTAATATTATCTTGAAAGTGTGTTGTTTTATTTCCAGGCTCCTTAAGGCATCACTAGGCTATTTTAATTTAATTCCCCAAGCAATGTTAAAGTCGAGGTCTTACACATGAGCATTTGTAAAGTAAAAAGCTTTGTTTGGGACATGTATATTATGTAGCAATGTATCTGAATAACTTGGAATACAAAGTGCTCCAGCCAAACTACTACCTGTAGGTATTAGTTATTATTATCAGCTCTTTTGGAATGTATCAAGGTTACAGAGACACAAATTGTTCTAAAAATAAGAAGAGCCTGAGAAACTGAATACCAAGACAAGAAGAATGGGATAAAGGAGACTGTGGTGGTTTCACATTCACTTATCTCTGTTTACCAAATTTAGTGTAGTGGTTTAAATGTCTTTTCTGCTGTGAGATAGGATTAAGAGAAAAAAGGCAGGCAGGCCCAACTTAAAGGTACACAGATTTATTAACACACACTAAAAAGAAGAAAATAAGAATCAAAATGAAACTTTCAAAATACTCTTCCTTCCCCCCACAAACTGTTCACTTTCCCACAAACAACATAAAGAGACAAACCCGGTGATTTTCAGTCAGTTTCACCATTAAAAAAAATATCTTTCATCAGTTCTTTAGGAGAGGAGTCTCTCTTAGTTTACCATGGAATTTCCCCCACTGACTATTGCCCTGATTCTTCAGCCTTCTGATCTTGTTTACATAATTCTACTGGAATTTCTCACGCATTTAACATAAACAAAAGTAGATTGTTTTCATTCCTCTCTGTGATGGACTGCTGGTTTGACCACTGGGGTCAGAGGGGTGTTCCTCTCATCCCCCAATCCTTGATCAAATTCCAAATCCTATTTAAACCCCAAATCATAATAAACTTCTCTCTTTCACTCCTCACTTCTGATGGTGTCGTTCTTTCGTGTCATGTAACGGCAACAACTGACAACCTAGAACAGTTCTCTTGTGGGTTTTAACCGTCACAAAAACAGCTGCCCAGGGAAAAACCTGCTTCTGTGAAATCCCCTCCCATTAGCAGTTTCCCAAGCTGCTTATGGGCCATGGGTCTCTTGCATACTGGGGTGTCACTTTTTAAAGATGAACAACTCCAAAGGCAAAGGATTCCTCATCTCAGGGAACAGAGGTGTCTTCTTACTTCTTCAGTGGCGCAGAGGGCTTCTCATCTCTGTTCAAACATCTCATGGGATCACAACCACTTCAGCATCTTAGTCCATCACAAACACCTTTGTTTATCTCTACAATTTAAATACTGTCATCTCCCCAAAATGCATATTTTTTCCACGGTTTAAAGGGATATTTTAGGCCAGTCTCCATGGCCTCACAAGAAAAGTCCAGCCCAAACTAGGCAACTCCTCCATCCTTTCTCCCAATAGTATTTTCATTCTCTCTTCACTGACTGTCCATGCAGTGTTTCCTTATAGTTCAAACACTTTGTCCGTTCTCACTCAAGTAAAGGCCAGTGCCCTCAAAGTTCCATCTGGTGCTAGAAAAAAGTTAAATCTGCTCAGGCCTGCGGTGGTCATGTGATCTCTGACGGACTGCGGCTCTAACTGCACGGCTGTGGAAGCTCAAAGCCGTGCCGATGGGAGAGGCTGGTTGATGCCTCCCCCTCCACCCCTCAGTCTGATACAGGGTGGCCCAGCCCAACCGGGCCCATAGCTGTTATCAGGGGCCCGGCGGACATCTCCTCCAGCTCAGCCAGCTCAGGGTAGGCTTTAAAATTAGCTGATATTAAGCTGCAGCCTCCCCCTCCCCCGCCGGGAGCCGATGGGGCCTGGGATACAGCCTGGCCAAGCCGGCTCCTCCCCAGCAGGGAGGGGCAGCGAGGCCTGGCTGGCCTGGGCCGCTCCACAGAGCAGCTGCAGGGGGCCACCTGCCTGGCTGCAGAGCTGCCTTTGATCTCAGCTTCATGGTCCCTTGAGCAGGCTGGGCTTTCCTCCCCCCCTTTTCTTCCTCTGCATGTGTCACCAGAGGGGAGAGGGGGGGCTCGGTCCCCGCAGCAAAGCAGCAGGGTGTTTTACAGCTGCTGGAGACCCGATCCGGGCCGGGAAGGGGGCATATTCTCCTCCCCTCCCCCGGCCCAGGAGTCACTGGTCCCGGCACCTTCCCGGGAAAAGCCTGGGCTGGGCAGGGTCCGGCTGGGCCCGGCCTCCCGGGAGCCAGGGCCAGCTTACCTCTTCCAAGGCAGGAAGGAAAAAGGGCTGTTTCCCAGTATCTCCCGATATTTAACCCTGTAGGTTCACGGAGACATATCCCTTTCTAATTGGTTTGTCAAACTATAACTTCCTGAAAAATCACTTCCTGGCCAAACCACCACAGAGACCATGAAGGCTCGGATCTGTAGCAAATCAAATTCCCTAAGGGACGCGTGCTGAGCTTGTGAACAAAGTGGAGCAACCAGTCAAGAAATGCGTGAACAGTAGTCTTAGAATCTCTAACTGTAGTGTAATGTAAACAATAAATGGCTTCTGCTGAAATCATACTGGTGCTGTCATTCAGAGGTCCTGAGCTCCCTCAATATTATGTGCTAGGAACATGCAACATTCAGCAAAATGCATTAATACTATGTCCTGGGTTGTGGTGTAGAACGTGCACGGAGTATTCTACCACCATCTTCATGAACTGTTGAAACCAATTGCTGAAGCAGCATTCTTCCAGACTCTCCCCTCCCTCTTTCTGTTAGGGTGTCTTTTGTTAAGGTGTCTTCTGCTAATGGGTCTTTTGATAACGTGTTTTCTGTTAATGGCCTGCTGATGACTTACAGATAACTCCCACCAGGAGTTATCTCCCGTTAATGGGCCATCAAGGACCCCCCTGTATGACTCATTATTCCATTGTGAGATGCTCCACCCAGGGGGAGGAGCCAAGCATTCTCACCTGCATATAATCTGGGATCTGGGACAATACGGGGTACCTTACCCACTGGATCTACAGAGGATCAGAGCTACCAGACCTTTCTACGGGATTGCTGCTTCCATCATCTTGCTCAGGTTGTATTCTGACTCTGTCAGGGGTCTTTTGTATTATTGCATTTATTTTATTTCTTTTTTTTTTCTTTTCCTATTAAATTGTATTTCTGACTTGGAGCCTCTCACTAGTTTTGCTTTCAAACCATCACATACTTCAAGTTATTAAATATGTGCAATGCAGCTAAGTCAATGACAAGATTATATTTTTGAAAGGCTTCATTTGATGCATTGTCTGATTTTCCCTTTTTGGTTCAGTGATACTTCACCTTTGAGCAACAGCTGGCAACAAAGATTCCCTTGAAGTGCTTGCAGTATATCTATACTTAGCATAAATGGCAGATTTTTGGTAGAATGGGTCTACAAGATTGATCTGTGTATGCATAGGCCATGAACTGTCCTGTGCTAGTCACAGCTGGTTACAACTAGCTAGCGCAGCAACTGATGAAAACAACCTACCACATAGCAAAACTTCAACATGACACCTCTGCATAAACATATTTAACAAAGGGTGGTAGCAGCTAGGGACAGGACACACAGAAGGGGACAGGTGAGGACAGGTGAGGAAAAACAGAAAGAGACGCGAGGAAAGGGACACTGTTGGGGACACAGCTGGAGACACTCTCAGAAGATGTTCCATATCAGAAGAGTTGCTATGTCTCTGAGGGGACTACAGCCCATGGATAATTCACAACAAAGCAGGTATACCCCCAAAAGGGGCTGCAGCCTGTATACAAGCCCATGCCAGAGAAGAGGAAATTAATAAAAAGCCAGGAGCAGTGTAAGAAAAAATACGATGCGCTGTTCCAAACATCCTGCATTGTCCGTTGTTGGGGTGTGTATCTCTTTGGTCAGCCCCCTGATCGGCTGGACCACCCGGTGGCTCTGACACGCCTCAACAGGATTGATTTGTGAGCTCTTGGCTCTGCAGCACCTCGACTTTTGCTGTCACGGCCGTGGTATGAATGAAAGAGGGGACTCTCAGAGGTTCGGGGAACAGAGGTTTATTCGGGGGTCACAGGGGAACCCCTTACCTCAGGCCCGGTGCCTCAGGAGAGACCTCAGACCCGGGCTGCAGGGGGGTTTTGTCCAGGACAAGTTCAAGGAGTGGGTACAAACTATAAACCAATGAAACAAAGCAAAGCAACAAATGCCAACTGAATTACCTAACTACTAACAAATCAAAGGTAATTTGGGGAGGGGTCTCGGGGGAATCTGCCAACTGCAGGCCAAATCTCCTCAAAGGTTCTGGACCTTGGAGATAGGGACTCAGTGATGGACAGAGGGAAGAAGGATACATTGGAGAGGATGGGCAGGGATCATCATGGGGAAAGGACCAATAGGAAACAGTCTCTGGGCAAAGACCAGAGAGGCATAGAAACCCTTATCAACTTATGATAAGAGAAAATTCCAGGACAAGGGGCCCATATGGGGTAACTAAAACTACACTAAACTATACTATAACTTTTTAAAACTAAATCCTGCAACCCCACAGTCCATTACTTCACTGAAGGGACTGAGTGTAACACATGGCAAAAGTAAGGACAGTGGAGACTAGGGAGGGGGGAAGAGAGGTGTCTGGACTGAAGTCGAGCCTGGGGAAGGGGGATGAAAGGTGTTTTCCCTAAATGTTTATTTATTTGTCTTCTTTGTTTCTGAATACCTGAATTAATACCTAAATATTTTTAAAGTTAAATTCTCTGAGTCAACACCATCTTGGCATAACAATATCCCAACCATTCCCCTACCAAATGACTAGAAGGCATGCATTTCAGGTATGTGGTGGCGCATGCCTAGCCATGAGGGACACATATTTTGGCCACATAACATGTGCTTCCAATTGTGTGATAAGTTGTTTAGGTAGCCACTCTCTGCAGTCTTTATAAGGTCTCAAACCATTTTCATATCTTGGGGATCCAGGAAATGCTAGATTACCTCTTTTGGAGAGTCAGATATAGTCAGTGGGTCACAAATTAGACATCACAGGTATAAACAGCTGTGAGGAAAGAGCAAAGCCTGACACTGCAGAAAATTCCTGGGAAGCAGAAAAGAAAGCTGATTACACACGATCTGAAAACAGGAAAGGCATTCTCTTTCTCTGACACCTGCAAACCTCGAGAAAACTAATAAACTGTCAGGCCAATGGATTTATTACAGGCCTGAAACCGGCTTGCATGCAAAGGACTGAACAAAGATTCTCACGCTAAGTGTATAAGTACTGACTTAACTCTGCAATAAACAGATTCATTTTCACACAGAATCACAAACAGAATGACTAGGTTGGAAGACACCTCCAAGATCATCAAGTCCAACCCATGCCATAAAACCTCATCTTGACTATGGCACCGAGTGCCACATCCAATCTTTTTTAAACACATCCAGGGATGGTGACTCCACCACTTCCCCAGGAAGACGATTCCAGTACTTTATTATTCTTTCCGTGAAAAACTTTTTCCTAATATCCAACCTATATTTCCCTTGGTGCAGCTTGAGAGTGTGTCCTCTAGTTGTCAGTTGCTGCCTGGAGAAAGAGACCAACCCCCACCTGACTACAACCACCTTTCAGGTAATTGTAGAGAGTGATAAGGTCACCTCTGAGTCTCCTTTTCTCCAGGCTAAACAACCCCAGCTCCCACAGTTGTTCCTCATAGGGCTTGTTTTCCAAGCCCTTCACCAGCCTTGTTGCCCTCCTCTGGACATGCTCAAGCATCTCAATGTCCTTCCTAAACTGAGGGGCCCAGAAGTGGACACAGTACTCAAGGTGCGGCCTCACCAGTTCCTGGTAAAGGGGAAGAATGACCTCCCTGCTCCTGCTGGCCACACCATTCCTGAAACAGGCCAGGATGCCATTGGCCTTTTTGGCCACCAGAGCACACTGCTGGCTCATGTTCAGTCAGCTGTCAACCAGTACCCCCAGGTCCCTTTCCTCCTGGGCACTGTCCAGCCACACTGTCCCCAGCCTATAACGTTGCAGGGGGGTTTTGTGGCCAAAATGCAGGACTCGGCACTTGGACTTATTAAACTTCATCCTATTGGACTCTGCCCATCCATCCAACCATCCCAGGTCTCTCTGTAGAGCCCTCCTCCCTTCCAATAGATCAACACATGCTCCCAGCTTAGTTTCATCTGCAAATTCACTAATGATAGACTCAGTACCCTCATCCATGTCATCAATGAAAATATTGAATAGAGTTGGTCCCAGCACAGACCCCTGAGGAACACCACTAGTGACTGGCCACCAGCTGGATGCAGCATCGTTCACCACCACTCTCTGGGCCCGGCCATCCAGCCAGTTCTTAACCCAGCGAAGAGTGCTCCTGTCCAAGTCCCGGGCTGCCAGCTTTTCCAGGAGTATGCTGTGGGAGGCAGTATCAAAGGCCTTGCTGAAGTCCAAATAGACAACATCCACAGCCTTTCCTGCATCCACCAGGTGGGTCACTTGGTCATAAAACGAGATCAGGTTGGTCAAACACGACCTACCCCTCATAAACCCATGCTGGCTAGGTCTGATACCCTGGCCATCCTGTAGGTGCTGCATGATGGTACTCAGTATAAACTGTTCCATTACCTTACTGGGTACTGAGGTCAGGCTAACTGGCCTATAATTACCAGGATCATCCTTCCCACCCTTTTTGTGAATGGGCATCACACTGGCCAGCTTCCAGTCATCTGGAACCTCATCAGTGAGCCAGGACTGTTGGTAAATGATGGAGAGCGGCTTCACAAACTCACCTGCCAGCTCCCTTATCACTCTGGGATGGATCCCATCTGGGCCCATAGATTTATGAACATCCAAGCAGCTCAGCAGTTCTCTGACTGCCTCCTCCTGGATAACAGGGAGACCATTCTGCTCCCTGACACCATCTACCAACCCAGGAGGACAGCTGTCCTGAGGACAAGCTGTCTTCCCATGAAAGACTGAAGCAAATAAGGCATTAAGCACTTCCACCTTCTCCTCATCTGCAGTTACTAAGTTCCCTCCCTCATCCAATAGAGAACAAAGGTTGGTCTTACCCTTCCTTTTACCATTGATATATTTGTAAAAACATTTTTTATTATCCTTTACAGAAGTTGCCAATTTAAGTTTGAACTGAGCTTTGGCCTCCCTAATTTTCTTCCTACATGCCCTTGCAGCCCCCTTAAATATTTCCTGAGAGACCTGACCCTCCTTCCAAAGATGATATATCCTCTTTTTATTCCTAAGTTCCTTCAAAACCTCCTTGCCCATCCAGGCTGGATGTTTGCCTTGTCAACTCATCTTTTGGCACACAGGGACAGTCTGTTCCTGTGCCCTCAAGATCCCTGTTTTGAAGCACATCCACCTTTCCTGAACTCCTTTATTTTTAAGGACTGCTTCCCAAGGAACTCTCTGAATAAGTCTCCTAAACAGGCCAAAATCTGTCCTCCAGAAGTCCAATGTAAAACTCTTATTGATGTTCCTCCTGATTTCACCAAATATTGAGAATTCTATAATTTCATGATCACTGTGCCCCAAGCGGCCTCCAAACCACCACATCTCCCTCCAGCCCATCTCTATTTGCAAACAACAGGTCTAACATAGTCCCTCCCCTGGTGGGCTCACTCACCAGCTGCAACAAAAAAGTTGTCCTCCACACACTCTAAAAACTTCCTGGAATGCCCCTTTTCTGCTGTATTAAGTTCCCAGCAGATGTCTGGTAGGTTGAAGTCACCTACAAGAACAAGGGCTGATGATCCTGAAACATTCTCCAGCTGCTTATAGAATAAGTTGTCCACCTCTTCTTCCTGATTGGGTGGATGATAACAGACTCCCAGTAGGATGTCAGCCTTGTTGGCCTTCCCCTTAATTCTTACCCATAGCCATTCAACTTCATCGTCATTAGTGTCAATACCTATGGCGTCAAAAGCCTCCCTAATATAAAGCACCACCCCTCCACCTCTTCTCCCTTTCCTGTCTCTTCTGAAGAGCTTGTAGCCATCCAGTGCAGCGCTCCAGCATTTCTGTGATGGCTACTACATCATAGCTTTGCTGTTGTACCATGGCTTCCAGCTCTTGTTTGTTACCCATGCTGCGTGCATTGGTATACATACACCTCAGCTGGACTGCTGATTTCACCCCTAACTCAGGCTTACCACCCTTGGGCCTGCTTCCAGACAGCCCAGCTGCAACGCCTTCCCCTTTCAAACATAGTTTAAAGCCCTCTCAATGAGTTCTGCCAGTTCATGAGCTAAAATTCTTCTGCCCTTAACAGAGAGATCCAGCCCATCCAGTACCAGCAGGCCAGGTGCCATAAAAGTTCCCCATGGTCAAAGAACCCGAAATTCTGCCTATGACACTAACCCTTGAGCCACTTATTGAAAATGTGGGCTCTCCTATTCCTTTCACCATTTTTTTTCTGCCACCAAAGGGACTGAGGAAAAGACTGCCTGTGCTCCTGCCCTATCAACCACTTGACCCAGTGCCCTTAAGTCCCTTCTAATTGCCCTGAGACTTCTCTTTTCAATCTCATCACTGCCAGCCTGGAGTATCAGCAGTGGGTAATAATCATAGGGCTGAATCAGTCCAGGAAGTCTCTCAGTGATATCCCATACCCGGGCCCCAGGGTGGCAGCAGACCTCCCTGTGGGATAGGTCCGGTTGACATATGGGGCCCTCTGTTCCTCTCAGATGGGAGTCACCCACTAGGACTACCCTTCTTTTTTTTAATGTTAGAGGTGGTGATCCGTCCTACAGATGAAGCATAATTGCGAGGCCCACTGAGCCGATCATTTTCTTCTACATCATCTGTCTGACTCTCTAGATCCAGGGTCTCATACCTATTCTGAAGTGGCACCTGGGTAGGTGATGGGGATCAGGAGGAAATTTTATTATTATCTCTCCAAGCAGGGACCCATTTCCACTCCCCTTCATCTACCAGGAGTCTTCCTATTGCCTGACAGTGGGAGGCATGGGAGTCCTCTGACTCCTGGCAGGCCTTCCTCAAGGATGGAAGGGCAGAACTCCACCAATCTATTTCCCTTTCACTTTCCCTAATACTCCTTAGTCTTTCAACTTACTCCCTAAGCTTGGCCACCAGCAAAAGGAGATGATTCACTTGTTCACACTGAAGACAGGCTTCTTCTGCAACAGCCCCTGGAACCACTGATAAGCCCAAACACTTCGCACAGGAATGGATCTGGACAGACATCCTTTTTGGAGGGTTCTATTTGGTTACACACACTTGTAGTAACTGCAGTTTTTGATCATGTAAAAACCATTACTAACAAAAAAACCCAAAACCAACCAACCAACCAACCAACCAACCAACCAACAGAAACACAGCAAACAACAAACTAATCTTACTAGCAGGAAAAACCTGCAACCCTGCCTGCTTGCCCTGTCTGTGTGAACTACCTCTCAAACTGCCATGCCACGCCCTCAGAGATGTGCCACGCCCCTGTTTGCCCACTCCTTTTTGCCGCACTCCAGGTCACCGTGCTCCCTAGAGGCCTCTTTTAAGCAGTCCACTACTCACCGGCGGAGGAGCCCTGCCCTTGCCTGCGTGACTCACAGAGTTTTGCTCTCAGCTTGTGAGTCTCACATTCATATGCCAACAAATGGCACCTGATTTACAGGGACTTCATTACTACTGATGTGATCCTGTCCAGTGGCATACCCCCACTGAATCAAGCGTGTGTGTGTTCAGCTTATCACCAAGGAGCTCCTTTCATCACTGGCTATAGAGCAGGTTAGCCTTTTGCAAATGGTTGGGCAGCATTTCTTTTAATGGGGCAAGGCACAATGAAATCCCAAAAACTGCATAAAGACTGTCTGTTGCCCATCACCAGGGAATAGGGTTATAAACTCCAACCCCAAAGCCTCATCCAATTACTTATATGAGTCAAACAATTTTGTCCCTGGTATCCATCAGATGGTTCCTATGATCTTACTGACGAAAGGTCGGTGAATGTTTACAGACCCGCCAAATTTCTCATCACAATATCCACCCTGATGATATTGTTACTTGGTGTGTGGTATATTTGGCTTTGCAACAATTTAAGGAAGCAGATCGTGTCCTTGTGGATGCTCTGCCTGCATGGCTGTCAGATACTGTTGTTTTTACTAATGAAAAATCACCTGAAGATAATGGTCTGGAGAAAAAGGATCCGTTTGATCCCAGTCCTATTGATTCTGGACAAGAACCAGATTTATATCCTTCTTTAGCTCCAGTATGTGCTATGGCCAGAGGTGATCCTAGTGCAGAAGAAATACTACAAACAGCACGCAAAAAGGTTGCAGCAAATATTTCACATATTCCACCACCGTCTTATACCTCGTCCTATTCCTCTAGCGACTATGATGAGGAAACAATACCACCTATAGGACCTGAGCCAGAAAGATTTATACAGAAGTGCTGGAGGCAAGTGTTGGAGGAGGGTGATATTGAATTTTTTCAAGCAATGTCTGTTGCATATAGTAATCGAAATCCACATCACGAACAATTGTCATATGAGATGGTAAAGGAACTAAGGAGATCGGTGAAAGAAAATGATTTACATTCTTCCTTTACTATGAATTTATTGGATGCAATTGCAGAAGGACATACTATGTTACCAGTGGATTGGAAATCTCTTTTTAAGACAATTTTGACAGGAGGACAATACTCTGTCTGGTGGATGGAATTTGTAGATTTGGCTCAAACTCAGACATTGAATAATGATAATCAACCACCACCCATTAATATCACTGCTTCACAGCTCTCTGGCACAGATGTATACGCTACTGTTCAGGCTCAATTAAGACCCCCCCCCCCAAGCGTGAGATCAGTCTACTGTTATTGCCATGCGGTCACTACGAAAGGTACCTGATACAAAAAAGTTGGAGTCTGGTTTTGCTGCTGTGAGGCAAGGGCCTCAGGACCCATATATTACCTTTATTGATCAATTACAATCTGCCGTTAGATGGCAAATTGAAATGCAGGAAGCAGCTGATGCTGTCTTAAAATCTCTTGCTTATGAAAATGTTAACAATGACTGTAAAAAAGTCCTGGACCCGATTCGCAATTATGCTGATATTGTACTTTTTGATTATATCAAGGGATGCGCTAATATCAGCTCAGAACAATTTAAAGCAGAACTAATTGCTACTGCAATAGCCCAACAACTACAAGTGGCCAGAGCAGCTATTAAGTGCTTTGAATGCGGGGGGCTAGGACATACTAGGAAGCAATGTCCAAAGGGACAAAGAGGCAATAAAAAGCCCAGTAAACTTTGTCCTCACTGCCAAAAAGGGTTTCATTAGAGCAATCAATGCCAGTTTAAATATGACAAACACAGCAACCTTCTCCCATAGCAGGGAAACTCAAAGAGGGGCACATTGGGGTCTGCTGCCCCTCAGAGCAGACTGGCACAATTATTACCACTGCCAGCAATTTCCTGTTCAGCACTGATCTTACAGCAACAACAAGATGCAGGAGGATTTGGGAGCACAGGCACCCCACAAATATTTTGGTCAAAAATCATAGGGGTATAAAGACCATTACTCATTTGTCAAATAGAATCTAAGTCTTTTACAGGTTTGCTTGACATGGCAGCAGATGTTTCCATCATATTCCAAAAGGACTGGCCCTCAGAGTGGCCCCTGGCTCCCTCAGCTGTGATCATAGCAGGCATTGGAGGTCAGCAGATTCCCTGACAGTCTACAAAGGAACTGAAAATCATTGGAGCAGAGGGCAAGACTGACACCCTGCAACCATATGTACTCCCGATCCCAGCCACTCTGTAGGGGTGGGACCTGATGACACAATGGGGTTTGATTTCAACACATTTTTGATAGGGGCCATTGATGAAGAGCCGCTCCTTAAACTGACTTGGCTTTCAAACAGGGCAATCTAGATAAAGCAATGGCCTCTGAAAAATGAGAGGCTTCAGCAAGCTCGGATCCTTGTGCAAGAACAATTATGTTTGGGTCACATAATTCCTTCCATCAGCCCTGGAATACACCTATTTTCGCCATCCCTAAGAAATCAGGAAAGTGGAGGCTTTTACAGGATCTCAGGGCAATCAACACAGTCATTTCACCTATGGGGGCATTGCAGACAGGAATACCTAACCCCACAATGATTCCAGAACACTGAGAATTAGTGATAATTGACTTGTAAGACTGCTTTTTTACAATTCCTTTGCATCCTGATGACACACCTAAATTTGCCTTTTCTTTACCATCTGCCAATCGTGAGACCCCCATGGAATGATACCACTGGATTGTGCTACCTCAGGGTATGAAAAACAGTCCTACTGTCTGTCAATTCGTCGTTCACTCACTGATACAACCAGTACGGCAAAAATATCCATCTGTTTTGATGTATCACTACATGGACAATATTTTAATTGCTTCTAACAACTCCCCATTATTGCGTGATTGTCTTGCTGCTTTAAAGGTAACGCTTGCCAGCAGACACTTGTGCGTAGCCACAGAAAAAATCCAATCAGAACCTCCCTGGAAATACTTGGTGTCCTAGGGTGACTATGTATCCCCAAATCGTCTGTTCTGTGTTCTGTACCTTTAAGACTGGTTCTGAGAGTGAGCAGGGAAAGAAGAAGCGCGCAGTTTGTTTTGAGAAACAAACTCACTCCTCGGAATCTGCTCTCGTCCTTGGGACTGTGTGGTTTCTTTTTTTTTTCCTTCGTCGGATACACGGAGGGCAGCCAGAGAGTTTTTTTTCTCCTCTTGTTAGTCTAGCTAGCTGAGGCAAAGAAGCTTTCCTGGACTGTTTTTTTTTATTTTATTATTTTATTTTTCTTGGGGACTGTTTAAATCTGCTCTGGACTGAAAAACCCAGAGGAGCACCGGGATCTTGCACCCGTGGCCCACCGGGCCGGGGCTCGGCATTTTTCAGCACTGAAGGGACTGATAAACAGACTCCTGACACGGACTCTCAGTTTTGCCATCTCTCTTCGGAGCAGCGAGAGGTTTTATTGTTTCATATTATTATTATTGTTATTATTATTATTCATTCTTTATGCTTGTGGGCATTTTGTTTGTTAAATAAATAAGGCTTTTTTTTTCCACTCTATCTCTGAGGGAATTATTTCCCCGGACCTGCTGGGGGGAGGGGCTGTTTGGATTTGCTTTTCAGAGGAACCCCATTCGGAGATTTCCTCCCAAATTTGCCCTAAACCAGGACATACAGTAAATTTGGTGCCCAACTGTGGGGCTCGAGAGAGTGGAAAAAACTTGTATTGATTGTTGCGTGCATTTTGGTTGTTTTTTGTGTGGGGATAGAGTAGCCATGTTGCCCCTTGAATCCCTAATGTCTATTGGAATAGAGTCCTTGCTGTATTTCTGTTCCCTAGGTTTCTTTGAGGTTCTAATACCTTTCTGGTCCCTAGGTTTGTTTTCTTATCCAGAACTAGCTCCAATGTTGTCCTTAACACATAGCTTTTACACTAGAGGTGCACGATTTAGGATTGCTATTTTGTTGGGTTTAGTGATCATGATTTATAGGAAGTTTATGAAGGTACTGGAGTTTGCGGCAGGTATGTTTGGTTTATGGTTTCTTCGTCCTACCATGCGTCCTAGTTCCAGCAGCATGTTTTGGGAATTTATGAATAATTGCACCCACTTTGTTAGAGGAGGAACAGGGGATGAAGCTTTTCAGTCTTTCCTGTCCCTCATATCTTTTGAATCGGTCACATCACTTTTGGAGAATATTCAGTGTCCCCTGAATGTTAAAGATACCATCTTCCTGGTATTTCATCTGGTGAGCTTCCTCTATATGGTTTGCAGCTTGTCTAGAATGAGGGCTGAGATTTCTCGAGGGGCTAATGAAACCCCTGACCCAGGAGTTGACCCAGGCGTAGGAAATTTTGAATGGTGTGGAGAATGGGAGGATATGGGCCAACTCCTGAAGGAGTTTTCTGACCCTGTAGTCTGGGACTTTCCACGTGAACAAATTCAGAATCCAGCCAAGGTGGGGAAATACCTGAAAGAGAAATACCATGATGCCTCTAAGGGGGAAAAGATCATTGCAGTAAGCTGGGCTCTGGCATATGCTTATCGCACCCTGCTAGATAATGTAGGGCAGCCGACAGAGACAGGGAGGCAGGGATGCAAATCAACAGTTACTATTCCAGTCACTCAGGCTGCAGCTAATATCCCAGGCTCCAGGCCAGTAGCTGAACTAGACAGTAGGCCTCAACCAATGGCTGTTGCTGCTAATACAAGAGGCGGAAAGTGTAAAAGCAAGACCGATCGCAAAGTAGAAGAAGATGATGATGATCCAGGAGAAGGACCTTCACCAAAATCAGAAGCCACATCGAGGGGTACAGATTCTGGAGCCAATATTGATACCTTTTCCTTAAAGGACCTTCGAGGCCTAAGAAAAGACTACAGGCGACAACCCGATGAATCTATAATTAGTTGGTTAGTCCGCCTTTGGGATGCTGCAGGGGAGGCTACCATTCTGGATGGCACCGAAGCGAGGCATTTGGGATCTCTGTCACATGATCCTGTCATTGACCAAAGCATGATGAGGGACGCTAGCCCTCACAGTCTCTGGGAACGGATCCTGGAAGGTGTAGCACAAAGATACCTGTGTGCAGATGACCTCTATCTGCAGCAGACACAGTGGAAGACCATAGAACAGGGGATCCAACGTCTGAGAGAGATGGCTGTAGCAGAGCTCATTTTTTCAGATGACATAACAACTAAGAATCCGGACCTGGTACCATGTACACCTGTAATGTGCAGGAAACTTGTGCGACTTGGGCCACCTGAATACGCTTCTGCTCTAGCAATAATGAAGCGGGATGAGACATATGAGACTGTGCTCGATATGGCAAAGAAGCTGCGAGCATATGCAGATGCCGTGCATGGCCCAACACATGCCAGAATTGCAGCTGTGGAAACACGTCTACAGAAACTAGAAGATAAAATAGAGGAGAATCACAAGAAACTCAGGGAGGAGATTAGAGAGGACCTCTTCCAAATTTCAGCAGTACAGATCAGAGGTGTTGGTACCCAACGAAGACGTTCCCCAGATAGGGAGAGAGGGTACACTCGGCGAGCTGAGCTGTGGTTCTTCCTGCGTGATTGCGGAGAAAACATGAAGAAGTGGGATGGAAAATCTACTGCTGCTTTGGCACAACGGGTACATGAGCTGAAGGAAGGCAAGACCCAGAGAGGAGGTTCCACCAAAAGAGAAGCAGCTCCAATTGCCCGTAGGCGAACTGCCAGATATGATGATGATGACATGTCTGACTCCCTTGAAGGAACCTCTAAGACATACACCCAAGGAAAGAAGGAAAACCAGGACTAGAGGGGCCCTGCCTCTAGCCAGGTAGAGGCTAGGGAAAATCGTGTTTTTTGGAATGTGTGGATTCGTTGGCCTGGCACATCTGAACCACAAGAATACAAGGCCTTGGTCGATACTGGTGCACAGTGCACATTAATTCCATCAACACATGTAGGGGCAGAATCTGTTTCTATTGCTGGTGTGACTGGGGGATCACAGGACTATACGTTGGTGGAGGCAGAGGTGAGCCTGACTGGAAATGAGTGGAAGAAACACCTTATTGCAACTGGCCCAAAGGCCCCATGCATTTTGGGCATAGACTACCTTCGGAGTGGGTATTTCAAAGACCCTAAGGAAGTCAAATGGGCATTTGGGATAGCAGCTGTAGTGACAGATGGCATCCAGCAATTGAACACCTTGCCTGGACTGTCCGAGAATCCGTCAACAGTAGGACTTCTGAAGGGGGAAGAGCAACAGGTACCAATTGCCACCTCAATAGTGCACCGCCGACAGTATAGAACAACTCGAGATGCCGTGATCCCCATTCATAAGATGATCCGTGAGCTGGAGAGTCAAGGGGTGGTCAGCAAAACCCACTCACCCTTCAACAGCCCCATCTGGCCTGTGCGAAAATCTGAAGGAGAATGGAGATTGACTGTGGACTATCGTGCATTGAATGAAGTGACTCCACCGCTGAGCGCTGCTGTGCCAGACATGTTGGAGCTCCAGTACGAGCTGGAGTCCAAGGCAGCAAGGTGGTATGCCACTATTGACATTGCCAATGCATTTTTCTCCATTCCTCTGGCAGCAGAGTGCAGGCCTCAGTTTGCCTTCACATGGAGGGGAGTGCAATACACCTGGAACCGACTGCCCCAGGGGTGGAAGCACAGTCCTACCATCTGCCATGGACTGATCCAGGCTGCACTGGAAAAGGGTGAGGCTCCAGAACACCTACAGTATATTGATGACATCATTGTGTGGGGGAACACAGCAGCAGAAGTGTTTGAGAAAGGAGAGAAGATCATCCAGATTCTGCTGAAAGCTGGATTCGCTATCAAGAAGAGCAAAGTTAAGGGACCTGCTCGAGAGATCCAGTTCCTGGGAATTAAGTGGGAAGATGGACGGCGTCAGATTCCTACTGATGTCATCAACAAGACCACAGCAATGTCTCCACCTACCAACAAGAAGGAAACACAAGCTTTCCTAGGTGCCATAGGTTTTTGGAGAATGCATATCCCTGAGTACAGCCAGATTGTGAGTCCTCTCTACCTGGTAACCCGCAAGAAGAACACTTTCCACTGGGGCCCTGAACAGCAGCAAGCCTTTGCCCAGATCAAGCAGGAGATTGCTCATGCAGTGGCCCTTGGCCCAGTCAGGACAGGACCAGATGTGAAGAACGTGCTCTACTCTGCAGCCGGGAGCCATGGTCTGTCCTGGAGCCTTTGGCAGAAAGTGCCTGGGGAGACTCGAGGACGACCACTGGGATTCTGGAGTCGAAGCTACAGAGGGTCTGAGGCCAATTATACTCCCACAGAGAAGGAAATTTTAGCAGCCTATGAAGGAATCCAAGCTGCCTCGGACGTGATTGGCACAGAAGCACAACTCCTCCTGGCACCCTGACTACCAGTGCTGGGGTAGATGTTCAAAGGAAAGGTCCCCACCACCCAGCATGCCGCCGATGCCACATGGAGCAAGTGGATTGCTCTAATTACACAGCGCACCCGTATGGGTAAATTGAATCGTCCTGGGATCTTGGAAGTGATTACAAATTGGCCTGAAGGTGAAAGTTTTGGTCTCACAGATGAAGAACCAGAACAAGTGACACGGGCTGAAGAAGCTCCACCATATAATCAACTGCCAGCAGAGGAGACACATTATGCTCTTTTCACTGACGGTTCCTGCTGCATTGTAGGGACGAACCAGAAGTGGAAAGCATCTGTGTGGAGCCCCACACGACAAGTTGCTGAGGCCACTGAAGGAGATGGTGGATCGAGCCAACTTGCAGAACTCAAAGCCGTTCAATTGGCCCTGGACATTGCTGAGAGAGAGAAGTGGCCAAAACTCTACCTCTATACTGATTCATGGATGGTAGCCAATGCTCTGTGGGGATGGCTAGAGAGGTGGAAAAAGGCTAATTGGCAGCGTAGAGGAAAATCAATTTGGGCTGCTGAAGAGTGGAGAGACATTGCTACCAGGGTAGGGAGATTACCTGTGAAAGTCCGCCATGTAGATGCTCATATCCCCAAGAGTAGAGCTAATGAGGAGCATCAAAACAATGAGCAGGTAGATCAGGCTGCAAAGATAGAGGTGTCAAAGATAGACTTAGATTGGGAACACAAGGGAGAGCTGTTCCTAGCCCGATGGGCCCACGATGCCTCAGGTCATCAGGGCAGAGATGCCACCTATAAGTGGGCACGAGACCGAGGGGTGGATCTAACCTTGGACAGTATTTCTCAGGTTATCCACGATTGTGAGACGTGTGCTGCCATCAAACAGGCCAAGTGGGTGAAGCCCCTATGGTATGGTGGACGGTGGTCCAAATACAAGTATGGGGAGGCCTGGCAGATTGATTATATCACATTACCCCAGACACGTCAAGGTTTGGGCTACGTGCTCACAATGGTAGAAGCCACCACGGGGTGGCTGGAGACCTACCCTGTTTCTCATGCTACGGCCAGTAACACCATTCTGGGCCTTGAGAAGCAAGTCCTGTGGAGACATGGTACCCCTGAGAGGATTGAGTCAGACAACGGGACTCATTTCAAGAACAGCCTTATCAGCACATGGGCTAGGGAACATGGCATTGAGTGGGTGTACCATATTCCCTACCATGCACCAGCTGCTGGGAAAGTGGAGAGGCACAATGCACTGTTAAAAACCCAGTTGAAAGCATTGGGTGGGGGATCTTTCAAAAACTGGGAGCAGCATTTGGCAAAGGCCACCTGGTTGGTCAACACCCGAGGTTCCACCAACCGAGCGGGTCCTGCTCAGTCTGAGCTCCTTAATATAGTAGATGGAGATAAAGCCCCAGTGGCCCATGTCAGAGGTTTGTTGGGAAAGACAGTATGGATCAACCCTGCCTCGAGTACAGGCAAACCCATCCGTGGGATTGTTTTTGCTCAAGGACCAGGTTGTACATGGTGGATAATGCAGAAAGATGGAATAACACGCTGTGTACCTCAGGGAGATCTGAATGTGGGGTGAGACTCCTATATAAATGTCATTGTTGGATGAATGTTACTACATGGAACAGAAGGAAACATATAAGTGTCAAAGGTCTGAGCAAGTAAGATAGAAGGAAATGTGTAAGTGTTGAAGGTTTGAGTAAGTGAGATGCAAGTTTTTTATTGTATGTTCACGATATGGGATAAGGGGTGGAATGTCCTGGATTGACGGTGCCTCCTATCCCAATCATGCCGCTTTATCTCTATGTACTACACTGTTATGTCTAACCGCTGCCCCCCCCCCCCCTCGGTGGGGTGTTTTGCCGTGGTGGGGCTACTTGTTCTTGAGCCTTTTGCTGCTAGCTTTGCGTTTGCTGCCAGCTTGGCTTTTGCTGCGAGCTTTGCTTTGCTGCTGGCTTGACTTTGCTGCTGGCTTTGTTTTTTGCTTTTGCTTTTGTTTTTTTTCCTTTGCTGGTTTTCGCTGCTTTTGGTTTTTTCCTTTTTCTCTCCCTTTTGTTTTCTTCCCCCCCCCGAAGATCATTGGACCGGCTCCGGACCTGACCTGGGAATATCTGGGGGTCCTCGACGCCTGAGAAAGAAGCTCTGCGCCCTCCCCTCTCAGCAACTGCTTGAGTATTTTTCTTTTCCTTTGTGTTGGGGAGTGTTTTTGTTTACTTGTCAATAAATAGGTTTTTTCCACTTCTCCTCCAAGGAATTCCTTCTCAAACCCAGAGCTGGGGGGGGAAGGGGTGGTGGAGGTTTGTTTTCTGGGGGGTTCCTTCTGGAGACCTTCCGCTAATTTGTCCTAAACCCAGACAGGGGGCTAGCTGTCTACTGGGGTTAACCCGCAGCAAATAAACAACAAAGGAAGCAAATATTCAGGCTACTTTCTGCAGAAATGTTTCCAGTAAACTCCTATATCAACAGAGACATTGATGCCTTGAGAGGCTACCTAGAACAGAGGCTAGACAGTGTCAAAGGAATAAAGTAGGTATTTATTAAAAGGCCTTCAAAGGATACAGCTTGGCCAGTACAAGACCCTAGCCGTGGCTCCACCCAAGATGGACTTCTGGTCACAAGTTTTAACACTTTTATAAGTTTTGATCCATTTACATATTGGTGTTAATTGTCCAGTTATAGGTTCAGGTTATGAAGTCCCATCTTCCCAGTTTGCTCTTCTCAATTTGCTGTTGTTTATACTTCTTGGGCCTGAAGCTGAAATGCTGTCCTTGGTTATCGGGCTGGAAAAGGATTGTTTTGTCTAACTAAACTGAGAAGAGAACTTGCCAACACTTTAAATGAAGTTCAGAGTTATTTACTAATGCAGTACAAAATCTGGAAAATATGAAAGCTAAAACTTAAGGCATCAACATCTAGCTTCTGATTGCGTTCTTAAGCTTGAATCATTTTGAAGTGATTCAGTTACTCAGAAAACTTATCCAAAGAAAACCTTGAGTAAAAGATCACATGGTATTTTTTACTGCTTCCATCTACAGGATTATGTCTCTTGTTTATTTATTTGCTTATTTACTTGATAGTGGTTCAGAACATCCAGGGAAAGTATCCAACTTGGAAAGACTGTTTGCTGTCTTATATCACTATATTCCTAAAAGACAGGCATTTTCAAAAATTGCAGGAAAATAAATATGAGTGGGAGAATTTTAATTGACCAATATATTTGTAAAAATGACCAGTAGTTGGTTGTGGGGTTGCAGGATTTTGTTTTAAAAGTTTTATTATAAGTTTAGTATAGTTTTAGTTACCCTATATGGGCCCCTTGTCTTGGAATTTTCTCTTATCATAAATTGATAAGCATTTTTATGCCTCTCTGGTCTTTGCCCAGAGACTGTTTCCTATTGGTCCTTTCCCCATGATGATCCCTGCCCATCCTCTCCAATGTATCCTTCTTCCCTCTGTCCATCACTGAGTCCCTATCTCCAAGGTCCAGAACCTTTGAGGAGATTTGGCCAGCAGTTGGCAGATTCCCCTGAGACCCCTCCCCAAATTACCTTTGATTTGTTAGTAGTTAGGTAATGCAGTTGGCATTTGTTGCTTTGCTCTGTTTTATTGGTTCATAGTTTGTACCCACGCCTTGAACTTGTCCTGGACAAAACCCCCCAGCAGCCCGGGTCCGAGGTCTCTCCTGAGGCACCGGGCCTGAGGTAAGGGGTTCCCCTGTGACCCCCGAATAAACCTCTGTTCCCCGAACCTCCGGGACTCCCCTCTTTCATTTATACCACGGCCGTGACAGCGAAAGTCGAGGTGCTGCAGAGCCAAGAACTCACAAATAGGTTCTGTTGTGGCGTATCAGAGCTACCGGGTGGTTCAGCCGAACAGCGGGCTGACCAAAGAGATCCGCACCCCAACAGTTGGTGATTTGTTTTTGGTGACAGGTTACTGAGAGCCAAAACAACTTTGCATAGCAGAAAGCAGCAATGACACCTTTCTATATTGTCCTTCCTACAAAAAGAGGTAACTATCAGCGATTGAGAGACAGGGACATTCTGAGTTCTGATCAGAAGCCAAATTTATTGAGCATACAAGGCGTTTATATAGGGTTTTTCTTGTAGGGCACTTATATAGGGTTCTATTTTTGGTAACAATTTCTCATTGGTTATACATTTTTTATGACATCAGTTACTCGGTAATTATTACAAAGTTTCAAAACATGTTTCTTGGTCACTTGTACCCCAAGGAGCCTTTATGTGTCTGTCTCTCTGTCCTGGTTTAGAAAACCAGCAGAAACCACAGTTTCTGCTCGATCAGGCCTAATATACCAGGCTCCTTTATCAGTTCCATTTTACTGTGTTTCATTCCCCATACCTCTCCCTTCCTGTTCAACCAAAAATACACGCTTAAGTGACTTGTCTATTAAATTTTTCACACACTGTAAAATACGAGGAATAACCATAACAATACATAATATAATGCCTAATACATATAACCCTATTTTAACTAAATTTCTTATCCATACACTAAGTCCCCAATTCCCCAGAAGTTGACCTAGCCAGTCAAATCCATCATCTACTTGCAGTTTGTTTACACCCTCTTTCAGGGCTTGAATGCTTGCATAGATTGACTGGGAGTGGTCAGACAGGTTCATGCAACACATTCCATCAAATTTGTCACACCCATGTCTTTGTGCTAAAAGCAAAAAATCTACTGCTGCCCTATTTTTCAAGGTAGCGTGCCTGATAGAATCAACATCAGTTAAAAGTCCTGTTAATGCTAAGGACATAGCATTAGTTTGTTCAGCTAGCCAACAACCTAATCTGTTAAGCAATCCTAAAGCTTTTCCTGCTGCTACACCAGGGGTAAAAAACAATGCAGCCCATCTCTGCTCTCTGGACCAAGAATCAAACTGGTCATCACAATCTTTGTCAAAAGCATGTAAGTTTCACTTAATTCTAGAGGGATATTTATGTTGAAAAATCATGCATGTGTTTGGGGTTAATAGGGATAATCACCCAAGGCTACATGTTCCTCCTTTAATATGTGATGGTATGGCAGGCAAAGCCCTATCCCTACAAATTAAAAATACTCCAGGAGATAAAAGTAATGGAGCATTGGTTGAGTGAGAAATAATCCTGGATGTATAATTACACCAAGCACTCGCATTTTTATACACAGGGCGATGAGAAGAAATATCCCAAGCCTTAGACTGATTTTTCCCAAAATAATTAAACCTTACACAAAGATCCATTTTCACTGAGCGCAGGAGTTCTAACTCTTGAAGCTCAAGAGATGCCAGGGAGAGATGAGGGGTCCATTGGTCCCAGGCATCAGTATGATTGCTGCTCTCCTGTATTCGCCTGACTCAGGCAAGGCCAATTGTCTAAGGGCAGAGCTATCAGTCATGTTGAAAAAGGATTATCAGGGGATGCAGTGGCCAAACAGAATGTATCCTGTCCTGTAACATTTGCTAAGGTTACCCAAACATTTGTTTTTGGTTGGTTAACAGGCCATGTCTGAACACTAGAAACAATTGACAGTAAATACCATAATATTTGGGAAATCATCATTTATCCTTATTCTTAGTAGCAGTAAGCCAGTGCTCCTGGGTAATTTCCAATTGTTCAGGTAGACCAAACTTATACCCACACACTAACTGTGGAATCTGTGCATTATTTCTTCTGCATCTCGTTGGATCACATTGACAGCAAGCACCTCTCCTTTTATGAGATGTACAGTACCACAGTATCCCACATTCAACACATTTGCATTCAGCCCAGGCTTGATGATGCCCAGTATGACAAACTAAACAAGGGAAGGAGAGGGGCAGTCCTGCATTAAGTTCTCACTCAAAGGCAGTAACTATTTGGCTAGAGTCTCGGTGTTCCCAGTCCAAAGCAAGAATAGACTCATGAAATGGGAATTGTGCATGGTACGAACCTCCTCACGATGTATGGAGTTCTGCTTCTCCTAAATGGGACAACCTAACCCTGTAAACCTTGATATCTCTGGGTAATCCAAACCATTTTCCCAAGGGCATAAATCTCTCAGAGGTCAAACAGGTGCTGATGTGGTGTCGAGGTCCTGTTCACAAGGACTCTCCTCTGATGTTGGTGCTAAAAGTGAATCTTCAGCTGATGCAGTCAAAGGTTCTCAAAATGGCTTCACATTCTTTGCTGGAATCCACTCAGGACCATTCTCTGTAGAGACACAAGTGAAACCTCTACCCCAGGTGACCAAAGGATAAGGCCCCAATATTTTACCAGATTCTGGATCCTTCACTAAAACCGGGTTTTTCCTTTTTATGCAATTGTGAATTACAATTAAAATGTCAAACAATTGGTGGGTTAGGGTCCATCAAAGAACAATTCAAAAAGTTGAAAACAAAAAGGGCTTTCTGCAGTCTCTCAGCAGGGGTGCCATCGCTGCCACCCCCCCCCCCCTTGTTGTGCTAAGAGATGCTTGAGGGAGCCATGAGCCCGTTCAGTGATAGGTTGGCCTGTTGGGGAATCAGGAATACCTGTTTTGTGCATAATTCCCCATAAGGCAAAAAAGGCAGCAACTCGATGGGAAGTATAAGCTGGGCCATTGTCTGTCTTTACTTCAGATGGTATACCAAGAGTTGCAAAAGCAGCAGTGAAGTGTCTACAGACATCTTTAGCCATTTCCCCTGAATGGGCTGATGCAAAAAGGGCACCAGAAAAGCTATCAGTAGAGGAATGAATGTATTTTAAATGGCCAAACTCAGAAAAATGGGTAATGTCAGACTGCCAGACTTGAAGGCTTTGAAGCCCTCTGGGATTGACACCTTCTGCAACAGAGGGAAAAGAATAACTGGCAATCAGGACAAGCAGCAATAATTCCTGAAGCTTGGGCTTTAGTAATGCCACTGTCAAATCAAAGAGGCAGCATTTTGGTGAAAAAAAGAATGGCTCAATTTAGCCTGTTCTATCTTATCAGGTAGAACAGATTGCTGTATAGGCATTGTTAAAAGGTCAGCTTGCCTGTTCCCTTCAGCTAAAAATCCAGGAAGGTCTGTATGCAATCGGACATGCATAACAAAATAAGGAGAGGTTCTATTTTCTAAGGAAAAAACAAGGAGCTGCAACCAATAAAAAAGTTGTGAATTTTCAACCTCTTTCAAAACTGATGCCTCAGTTCTCACCATGATTCCTGCAACATAAGATGCATCTGTAACCAGATTAAAAGGAACAGAAAATTTTTGAAAAGCTCTGACAACAGCAGCAAGTTCAACAATTTGGGGGGACCCGTCAACTGTGGATACATCTGCTTTCCAGGCACTAGAAGAGGGGTGTCTCCATACTACCACTGATTTATGAGAGACTGGAACCATCTGTGAATACTATTAAGGCTTGAAGTGGAACCTCATTTCTCTTTGGTTTTTCTATCAATTGAAATAAAGGTATAAAAGCTTATGTTTTGGAGGATGTATTGAGATTTGTCCACTGAATTTAGCAAAGGCCATCTGAACAGCCCCTAATTCCTGAAATATTCAATTCAAATAAAAGGTGGTAAGAGGCAGAAAAATAGTGGAAAATTCAACTCCTGCAAGAGAAGGGAGTCTCTGTCAGGCCTTAACAACCAGTTGGACCATCATTTTGTGTTGGGTACTGATGGGTTTGGTCATTTGGTGTGGTAAAAAAATCCATTCAATGATAAGCAAAGGGTCTGGTGCCTTGGAGTCGCATTGATAAATCAAAGCATGGGGCTGTTTTGCTGGATGCAGAGTTATTAAAAAGAATGGCAGCTCAGGTGCCCAGCGTGCAGCTTGTCTCTTTATTAAGACATCAGTTACACATTGCAGCCCCTGCTGAGCTTGTAAAGTAAGTTTTCTAGGTGATAAAAGGTCTGAGTCTCCTTTTAGCAGTTCAAACAAAGGACTTAGCTCTGCATTTGAAATCCCTAACAGGGAGCACACCCAATTAATTGTTCCCAGAAGTTTCTGAGCATCATGTAAGGTGCGAATATTTTTCTGAATTTACAGAGCTTAGGGGGAAATTGAATGGACTCAAATGCGCCACCCTAAATACCTCCAGGGAGGGTGTTTTTGTACCTTTTCAGGAGCTATGCAAAGCCCTGCCTGATTTACAGCTTTAGTGACAAGGGCTAAGGCTTTCTCTATGACTTCCTGTTGTTCAGCTGCTACAAGGATATCATCCATATAATGGTACAAAAGAACATTGGGCATTTGTTGATGAACAGGATTGAGGACCTTAGCAACATACCACTGGCAGATATTAGGGGGGTTTTTCATGCCCTGAGGTAAGACAACCCAGTGGTATTGCTGCAAGGATGCTTGCATGTTTGTGCTAGGAACTGAAAAGGCAAATTTAGGAGCATCACCAGAATGTAAAGGAATATAAAAAAAAAAATCTTTCAAATCAATAAAAGTCAGATGCCAATTTCTGAGCATCATGGTAGGAGATGGGAGACCAGTCTGTAAAGTACCCATGTCTAACATAGCTGCATTAACTTTCCAAAGATCATGGAGTAAAGGTTACTTGCCAGTTTGCTTTTTTGATAACAAACACAGGAGAATTCCAAGGACTGATAGAAGGGACAATATGCCCTTTTTGGAGTTGTTTTTGGACCAACTCCATTAATGAGCCCAATTTCTGCAATGGTAGGGGCAATTGATGCATCCAAATTGGATTTTCTGCTTTCCAGGTTAGTTTTAAAGTATTGTGTGATTCAATGATCCCCACTAAAAATCTGATTGAATTCTAAAGCCCCACCGGGAGAGAACATACCTCCCCCATAGCACCAATGGCACTGGTAATACAAACGGTTTGACTGAGGCGAGGTGTCCCTCAGGGCCTTTGATCTATATCAAGTGGTGGCTGCTCCCTCCAATGCCTGAAAATGCCTAAGGCACTTCAGCAAGGGACCATTGTGGGAGCCATTTAGCTTGAGAGATAATTGTAACATTAGCCTCCGTGTCTATGAGACTGACAAGTGTTATCCCTTGTCCTTTTGATGTCAGGGTACATCAGCATGTGGGGTGTTCTAATATAGGTTGTACCCAGCATACTTGGGGTGTCCCAGTAGACCCAAACCCCCTTTGTTGCGTTATGTCTGTGAAGGGTACGCTCATAGTTTGGGGAAGTAAAATCAATTGAGCTGTTCGAGTTCCTTGGGGAACAGTGCAAGGTGGTCAAGGAATCCAGGCCATTATCATAATCTCATTGTCAGAGTCAATAACCTCAGGGAGAACAAACAGTCCCATCAAAGAGGTAGATGACCAACCTAAAAGCAATGCATGAATATCCTGACCTGGTGGTCCAAAAACTCTTGTGGGAAGCAAATGAACAGATGAATCAAGTAATGTTACTGTGATGGAGGTTGCCAGGTCCAGTCCTGCACTCCCTGATGTGGCCGGTTGTAAATTGGCAACAGTCTGGCGAAGCCGTCTTGTGGTCCAGAGACGGCTGTTTGTGGCATCTGGGCTGAGGCTTGTGGTGTTACATGCCTGTATCATTTCCAACAAGGTGTATTGCTCCTTAGGCAAGGACCTAAGCATTTTTTTTACAGTCCTCATTAGCATTTTCAACAGCTAATTTTAAAAGCAACACCTCTCTGGCAATGTCATTCCCAATTTGTCTTTCAAGAGTTTGTTTTAAGCAGTCAATAAATTGCATGTAAGATTCAGCCTCTGGATCTATTGGTCCCAGATCGAAGGGGTACCCCTCCACCTCACTGCTAGAGTTGCCGTCAGCACGATAGGCTGCTAAAGACCGTGAGACAGGATGCCTTCTCCTCCCTTGACTGAGCAGATGGATGCGGCCGCTTTTCAGTATCGGGGCACTAGTTTCAAGCAAGCAGGGAGAGTTAGAGCAGGGTAGGGAGCCGGCGGTATCCACAGAGGATACAGCCTGAGATTGCTCTTGCTTTTTCAATGTCTCTAAGATCACCCTCCAGGATGGGAGCATACGCAGTGCTGGCTCATGTTCCATAGTAGCTAAATCATAGAGCTTCACCCCTGTGACAGTTCTGGTTTCTTTTTCTCTGCCAAGGTCAGGATGAATAACACAGGAAATGCAGATTTGGAGTTCGGACTTGGTTGTTTATTATATCTTATCTATTTATAGTATTTTCAGACTCACGAGCCGTGAGCTCAATCTAGCAAGCTAGACAAACGAGGTAAAATGGCTTACCTCTCTATCTCTACAGAGTCTTTTCAAGGACAACTTGTCCAATTATGAAATGCAACCTAAATTATTTTCACTTTAAACCCAATAACTAACTACTTGAAGCCCACAATGCAGACTTTACTAACCAATTACAGAAAACCACCCAAACCCATAAAGAAGAAGGAAGAAGGTGAAGAAGAAGGACCCAGACAATGCCCAAAATCCTCCATATTGTTTCACATATACTTCTATATACTAAAACCCCAAAATCTAAGTTTGCAGAATTCCAACACACCTCCACATCATCCCAAACAGCAGTTGTATAAATAGAGGAGGCAGTTACATCAGGACGCTTAACAGCCACCCATTTCAGAATAGGTTTCAAGTTTAGCTTTGGCAAGGATTTGCCATGTTTTGTAAGCAAAGCAAGCATTAGATAAAAAATGCCCCTCTCTTCGTTAGACATGCTTTGTCCCATGTTCCCCCTGGCTCACCCCCTTCTCTGTGGAGGGATTATTTCGGGCCTGCTCCTGGTTCTAGCACCAGCACTTCCAGTTTCGGAGGGGCTCGCCAATTGCAGCCAGATAGGCTGTTCCTTGCTCTGCACATGGGGCTACCAATCATTGGCAATTGAGAGACAAGGACATTCTGAGTTCTGATCAGAAGCCAAATTTATTGAGCATACAAGGCGTTACATAGGGTTTTTCTTGTAGGGCACTTATATAGGGTTCTATTTTTGGTAACAATTTCTCATTGGTTATACATTCTTTATGACATCAGTTACTTGGTAATCATTACAAAGTTTCAAAACATGTTTCTTGGTCACTTGTACCCCAAGGAGCCTTTATCTGTGTCTGTCTCTCCCACAGTTTCTGCTCGATCAGGCCTAATATACCAGGCTCCTTTATCAGTTCCATTATACTCTCTGTTTCATTCCCCATAGGTAATCACTATCCAAAGTAGATGAATGTCATGGTGTCTTAGGGTGACTTTATGATGCTTGTATCCCCAGTTGTCTATTCTGTTTAAGTTGGATATTGTGTTCTACACCTTTAAGACTGTTTCTAAGAGCGAAGGGGAGGGAAGAAGAAGTGCACAGTTTGTTTGCAGAAACTGCACTCACTCCTCCACATTGTGCTCCTGGACTGTGTTGTCTGCAGCACAGACAGAGAGTAGGACAGAGATCTCCTTTGCTTTTAGTTAGTTTTTAGCTAGCTGAGGCAGAGAAGTTCCCTGAACTGTTTTTTTTCTTTTTCTTGAGACTGTTTAGCCCTGCTCTGGACTGAAAATACAGGGGAGCACGGGGAGCTCACACCTGTGGCCCACCGGGCCCAGGACGTCAGTTTCCAGTGCCAGAGGAACTGATAAGAGACTGAGCCAGCCAAGCTATGCTCCACGGCAAAGACTTTCTCAATTTTTCCAACTCTCTTCAGAGTGGTGAGAGGTTTTATTGTTTCATATAATTCATTTTTTATGCTTGTGGGCACTTTATTAAATAAATATTTTTTTCCACTCTTCTACGAGGAGATTTTTTCCCAGACCAATTGGGGGTGGAGTTGCTTGAATTTGCTATTCTGGAGGGACCCCATTTGGAGGTTTTCTCTCAAATTTGCCTTAAACCAGGACACATGGCTATGTGTGGAGGCAGATAAACCTGCCAGGCCTCTGCCCTGGAGGGATGTCCCTTGAATGGAAGGTGATAAGTTCATCTCAATCCTCCCCAGGAGACAGAACCCTTAGATGCAGCAGCTCTCTCTCAGATCAGGGAACAGCACCCACAATGCTCTGATAAACCTTTCCAACCCATTGGTTCTTCCCGTTTGGTACCACCCCTGCTTTCCCCCATAAATACCCCAGAGTTTACCCTGTTCAGTAGGGAGCTGCCATCCCTGGCTACCCTTTGCAGGGCGCTGGACAATAAAGGCTACCCTGTGGAATTTGCTACACGGCACTGCTGTGTCTCTGTCCCTGAGTCAGCCTGGGACCACCTCACAAGGCAGAGCTGAAATCACTGCTGAGAGCTGAATCACTTGCAGCCACTGGCTGTGCCTTGCTGAGGCTGCACGGTGGCTGGAGACTGCCCAAGACCCCCAGAAGGCTGTCTCTAGTGAGACCTCTCTCTCTGGGAAGATTGCAGCTATCCAGGTTGGACTACAGACTCTATGGCTGTTCACAGCTATGGAGGGTATTCCTTATATGAAGACTAGCATGAAAGAAAGTACTCGAACAAATGTGGAAAAACACAATTTGAAAAATAAACCATCATATCTTACAAGCAGGCTTCGAGACAGTTGAGACCGTCAAAATAGAATGATATTTCAGTGAATAGTAAGGTCACTTAATCCTGGTTTCAAGAGAGCTCTAGAAATATTGATATAAAGTAGATGTGAACCCATGGAGATTAATGGTGGTGCAGAGATTCACCTGCAGCCCATGATGGACCCCACACAGGAGCAGGTGGATGTGCCCTGAAGGAGGCTGTGACCCTGTGAAGAGTCTGTGCTAGAGCAGGCTCCTGGCATGACCTGTGACCCCATACAGAGAAGCCCATGTTGGAGCAGATTTTTCTGGCAGGACTTGTGACCCTGTGGGGGACCCACACTGGAGCAGTCTGTTCCTGAAGGACTGTACCCCATGTGAGGAACCCTATGCTGGAGCAGAGGAACAGTGTGGGGAGTCCTCATGAGGAAGGAGTGGCAGAAGCAATGTGTGATGAACTGACCACAACATCCATTCCCCATCCTCCTGCACCACTCAGAGGGAGAAGGTAGAAAAACTGTGAGTAAAGTTGAGCCTGGGAAGAAAAGAGAAGTGGGGTGAAGGTGTTTAAGATTTGGTTTTATTTCTCATTACCCTACTCTGATTTAATTTGAAATAAATTAAATTGTTTTCCCCAGGGAGACTCTGTTTTGCCCATGACAGTAATTGGTGAGTCATCTCTGTCCTTATCTCAACCCAGAAGTCTTTTGTTATATTTTGTCTCCCCTGTCCAGTTGAGGAGACGAGTGATAGAGCAGCTTTGGTTGGTGCCTGGCATCCAGCCAGGGTCAACCCACCAAAATGAGCCCTTCCCACAGGCTGCATCTCCTCAAGAACTGCTCCAAAGGTCCCTTTTGGGTTCAAAATAGCATGTGGTAAAACCTAAACGTTAACTGCTCTCACTATTGATTGTATCAAATGTCATTGTAGGAGCCATTCTGCTGTGCCTTCAGATTCACATCACAGCTCATGAGGATTTAATCAGCGCTTTTAAATGCCTGACTCTAAATGCTCATCACTTCAATCACAGCAAGTTCCTCCTGCGATTTAGGTGATTGTTATATGGGATTCCATAAGACTTTCATTGTGATTTAGCACTGATTAATGTCTGTTCATAAAATGATATAAAACTTACTTCTCTTCCATTGTAGAGCCCTGTCCTGGTTTAGGGCAAATTTGGGAGGAAATCTCCTAATGGGGTTCCTCTGAAAAGCAAATCCAAACAGCCCCTCCCCCCAGCAGGTCCGGGGAAAGAATTCCCTCAAAGAAGAGTGGAAAAAACCCCTATTTATTTAACAAACAAAATGCCCACAAGCATAATGAATAATAATAATAATAATAATAATAATAATAATAATAATAATATGAAACAATAAAACCTCTCGCTGCTCCGAAGAGAGATGGCAAAACTGAGAGTCCGTGCCAGGAGTCTGTTTATCAGTCCCTTCAGTGCTGGAAGATGCCGAGTCCCGGCCCGGTGGGCCACGGGTGCAAGATCCCGGTGCTCCTCTGGGTTTTTCAGTCCACAGCAGATTTAAACAGTCCCAAAGAAAAATAAAATAGTAAAAAAAAACAGTCCAGGAAAGCTTCTTTGCCTCAGCTAGCTAGACTAACAAAGGGGAAAAAAAACTCTCTCTGGCTGCCCTCCGTGCATCCGACGAAGGAGAGGAAAAAAAAAACCACACAGTCCCAAGGACGAGAGCAGATTCAGAGGAGTGAGTTTGTTTCTTCTTTCCCTGCTCACTCTCAGAACCAGTCTTAAAGGTACAGAACACAGAACAGACGATTTGGGGATACAGGCATCATAGTCACCCTAGGACAAGCCCCAAACCACATTCCAGCTAATATATTCAAAACCTTGTTAATGTAACCGCTAATTTCAGAGGGTGATGGGGATGGTTATGGTGTACATGGGCTTATGCTGAGGAGTCTGCAGTGGGGCTAGGAAGAGGTTAGAGAAATTATTTTCAAAGCAGAAAATTGCTGTCTGGTTTAAATTATTTTAGGTGTTACATGAAGTGCAAGTCCTGCCAGAAAAATCTGTTCCAACGTGGGCTTCTCTGCATGGGGTCACAGGTCGTGCCAGGAGCCTGCTCTAGCACAGACTCTTCACAGGGTCACAGCCTCCTTCAGGGCACATCCACTTGCTCCTGCATGGGGTCCTCCACAGGCTGCAGGTAGACAACCTGTTTCACCATGGTCTTCACAAGCTGCAGGGGAATGTCTGCTCTGGCACTTGGACTACCTTCTCTCCCTCCTTCTTCACTTACCTTGGTGCCTACAGAGTTGTCGCTCTCACATGTTCTCACTCCTCTCTTCTGGCTTCTGTTGCATTCTGGTTTTTTTACCCCTCCTTAAATATGAGGCACTTTGGTCAGTGACAGGTCTGTCTTGGAGTCATCTTGCACTGGCTCTGTCAGACATGGGAAGCTTTTGGCATCTTCTGACAGAAGCCATGTCTTTAACCCCCCACTACCAAAACCTTGACACAAAAACCATTTATACCCTTCTCATGTAGTTTTTCACAGTTCTTCTTTGGGTAGTTATACTTCTTTGGGGACCTGTCCACACCCAAGCTGGTGGATGCCTAGAGGAGGCTGTGATCTAGTAGGAGACCTGGTGGATGCCTAGAGGAGGCTGTGATCTAGTAGGAGACCTGGTGGAGAGAGAGGCCCTTGCTTCCAGGCTGGAGCAGCCTGTCCTTGCAGGACTGCACTCTGTGGAAGAGTGACCCACATCGCAGCAGTTTTGGGAGGACTGTGTGCCTGTGGGAGGTGTGGTGGTTTAGCATGAATGTGAAGGGGGTTTTTTTCCTAAGGAAGTTATAGCATGGATTGACAGCTTGGCTGATGAATAAGAGTGTTGTATATGCCTCTGGAGACCCAGTCTTAAATCAAAGGTCCCAGGTGATCGGGCCCTTTTTTCCTTTTCTGGCTGGCAAGGAGTTAACATCACCTCGTAAGTCAGAAGTTTGGGCTAGGCCCCCCGGGGCCAGGACCGGCCAGGCCTCAGGGGAGGCCGCTGGCTTTGGGAGAGTGGCCAGGGCCAGCAGTGTCCCCTCTCTCCCCCGGCTCATGCCAATGGGGAGAGGAGGGGGATTGCAGATCAGCAGTGCTGGCTTTGTGCCAGGGGCCGGGGTGGCCATGCTCTTGGCTTGACTGCTGGAGCCTCTGGTCCGAGGGAGGGGAGACTTTTGAGAACCTTTTTCTGGAGCTCCAGGGAGCTGATCCAAGTTTGAGTTGCTTTAGATCAGACATGGGGTGGAGGAGGGTCATTCATCAGCGTTTCTGAGCATGCTCCTCCTCCCCCCTCCCCAATGACCTGCGGCCTTGAAGTTCCGGGAGTCAGATGGAGAGGAGAAAAAAGACTCTGGGCAAAGACATTAACCCTTTTCCCTCCTCCATGGAAGACAGAGTGATTTGAAATGTAGAGGGACAGCATTGAGAAAAAGTCAGCGAAAGAACTGATAAAGACTATTGGAAGAAGAGATAGAGGAAGTAGACATTTTTGACCGGACTTCTCTGGATGTGAATTATGGGGAAATGGACTGTTTTTTGTAATATCATAATGCTGTTTGGGGGAATACAAGTTCTAGCCAAAGGGTTGTGTGTACTGATATACATGAGATTTAATTGAGAATTTTGAATAGAATATGTCCCCGGCTCCTGGGAAAAAATGAGGTCTCTATTTCTTTTGAGATAGAGACAATTTTAAAGATAGAAGAAAAGAATCCTTGTTTTGTACTAGAAAAGCATTCTTAAAATGATACCCCAAACATGCAGAGGCCCATAAGCAGCTTAGAAAACTGTTATATGGGTGAGACTGCACAGAATCTGCAAAATTCTGGGCGGTTGCAGATTTGTGACATTTAGAGCCACCAGACCTTTTCTTGTGCCATGTGTCTCCATGAACTCTAGAGAGGCTCCTCTCCCAAAGTGATGCAAGATTGTGTTTAAATAGTGGCAACTGACTGAAAAATCATAGTTTTCTCTCTGTGTTGAGTGGGAAAGTGAACAGTTTGGGGTAGGGGGGAAGGTGTTTGAATGTCTCATTTTTATTTTCTTTTTTTTTCTCTCTTTCCTTAGTGTATGATAAAATCTATCTGTTTTTACTTTTAAGTTGTGCCTGTTTCGCCTTTTTCTCCCAAAATCCTATCTCGCAGGTGGTAAACAAATTTTGGCAAACGTAAAACCACCACAGAGGGATTCACATGGCAGCAGTTTTGGCAGTACTGCTGCTCATGAGATTGGAGCTGTTATAAATGATCAACTAGCCAATCAGATAGAAAGAATAATAAGTTTTATTTTTCCATTTTAAATCTATCTGGGACAGCCACAGGGAACAACATTCGAATGTTGGGTGAAACAGCCGACTGACAGCAGGGTTGCTATCTCGCACTGTTCCACGATTTGCTGGGGTTTGAGTCTGAGTTTTTATATTGTATTTTGTGCCTCTCGGCAGCAGAGGTATTGTGTTTTTTAAATTCAAACCCAGTCTTTTCACTTGATGATGAACCTTGAACAGATTTCCTGGTGCTGGGCCGAGTCTGAAAGGACCTTCTAGGAATCCTCCTTTGGGATGATGATGTCGTCAAATGCAGGGTCCACCCTCGAAATGGGTGTCGATGTGTTGATGGTGGGTTGATGGTGGGTTGATGGTGGGTTGATGGTCTGGGTGCCCAAGATTTGATTAGCTCAAGGAGCTACATCCTGACAAGCCACCCTCCTTTCTGGTGTAAATCG
Source organism: Trochalopteron elliotii (assembly GCA_024734555.1). Taxonomy (NCBI): domain Eukaryota; kingdom Metazoa; phylum Chordata; class Aves; order Passeriformes; family Leiothrichidae; genus Trochalopteron; species Trochalopteron elliotii. The sequence continues at coordinate 236,425 of JANPWX010019020.1, forward strand.
AGATGTTAGTTTGTATACAAAGCATGTCTTGGTATTTGGTGAACGCCCGTCCCAGTCTGGGAATTAAAGTTACTTTTTATACTCACACGGTTATAGAAAATATACATTCTATCATTTGCTATAACTTCCTTCTATGTTTTAATTGCACGAATTTATAATCACATCTATTACAATCCCCCACCTTTTTTTATTAATCTATTAAATTCGTGCTTATATTTAATTTTATTTTTCCTCTTTTCCACTACTAATAAACTTTATTCTAATACCAATCCTCATCGAATTCATCAGAAGTTTCTTGTATTTTTTTTTTCACAATACTTCTGGTATGCAATATTTTTCTCTTTTAATTTTTCCTCAAATTTTCCAATGCTTCAGCAGCTCGACTTTTCTCTTCTAATTTCATGATCTTGGAAACTTGGCTAGTTTTTCCTTTAGCGAGTTTCGGGTCATTGGGCATAGCTGCTATTTGCATACTTTGAACGACTGAATGAATCAACCTTATTAAACATGGAATCAAACAGGGTAGAAACATCATTTTTGCCACAGAACATAGAATGAAAAATACAACTTTCTTCTACTAGGCCCCTTGTCCAAGCAGCTGATCCCACTATGAGGCCTGGAGAATAGAGTTCCATTTTTGAACTGGTACGTGGGCTACTTTTTTTATAATGGCTGCCAATTCTTTGATGGTTTCTCCGTAGTCATCAATTTCTATGCAACATTCTGATTCATTGAATTTCCTACAGACCCCTCCTTCTTTAGCTAGCAAATAGTTCAAAGCCAATCTGTTTTGATATACAAAGGCTCTCATTTGGGAGTGCTGTTTGGCTAACAATTCCAGGGCCTTTGAAGTATGATTTGAGATAATTTCTACCACTGCCTGCAGTCTTATCAACCTTTCTTGCTCCATTTTTCTTTTCTTTGCTTTTGCTTTTTTGCCTCTTTAGCTCTTAGGTCAGCATTTGTACTTTACTTTTTGGGTTAGCCCTTCCTCATTCTTTGAGAAACAAAAGGTTTCTGCAAACAGATTCTTTTGTCATAATTTTTGAGGAGGTCTATTACTATGGGTTCATTGCCTATAAAAGATTTTGCTTCATGATTCAGATTCTTTCCCATTTAATACATTTTAATCCCATAGTACAGATTTCCAATTTACTTTTATCATAACACAGTCCATAAGCTTATGGACTTGATAGTATGCTAAAAAAGTGGATTTCTTTTTCCCTCCTATCTAGACCGTCTAGTTGTATTGGTCACACACTGAGATAGGTGGTATTTCCCTTATTTCATGCTTGTGCAAAAAGTGACTGGAGGAGTTTTTATTTGTGGTTTTTTGGTTTTTTTGGTTTGGTTTTTTTTTTTTTTTTTTTCCTAGGGTCTACCGTCGGGTTGTGACACACTACCCCCCTTTCCAATTCACAAACTTTGAATTGAGTGCCATTAAAAGAACAATGTTCTTTTGGTTTTCCCTCTTGGCAGTCGAATTGAGCATGGTATTCTACGGTCTTTACAGTTGCTTGTCTTTTAAATGCCACCTTCAGGCACTGTTCACATTTAGTAAGGGGTTTTTGCCTTTGCAGGTTCCCGGGGTTCAACCCGTCCGCTTGGCATGTGGCTTGGCTCGAGACTACTAGGATTATGATTCCTCACAGGAATACCCCTTGGCCTTGCCCTTTGCCCGTGGGGGTGCCACCCACGGCGGGGTAAACTATCTTCTCGGCAGCAGGTGTATACTTCAGGGGCTCTAGTAGTTTGAGCTGCAAACCTCTGTTTGTAAACACCCCACTTGGACAATTTGACCGTATCTGACTGGCAAGGTACCTTTGTGGTCTTTCTGCACTCAATTTCTAGAAACTTTGCCTTGGCATCCAATTTCCCTTTTGTCCCCTTTCTGAGTATTAAATACTAGTTTGGGGAACCGAATTCTAGAATTTTGGTGCGGGTTGCAAATGCTAGCAGGCTAATTCTCTCTTTGTTCCTCCTCAAAACACTTAGTGCACAGACCCTTTGGTCGATTTCCTTCCTAACAGTGAGTCACCCAAATATGTTTACAGTAAAACACACTTAAAATGTACAAAGGGAAAGCATTCACATTTTGATTTAGAACAACTTATTTGATTTTCTTCAGTTATTTATGGTGCTGCTGCCGCCTGATCTTCAAGTTTTTGGGAGATGAAGACACCTTCCACTCCAAAGCAGTGTTTGGAGGCTTGACTTTCTTTACTCGTGACGCGTGGGTCTAGCCTTTTTTTGCAGTTTTGATGGTTGTATCTGTGCTGAGAAGGATGACAAAGGGACCTTCCCAAGAGGGACCTCCCTCCAGGTTTTGATTAACACTTTATGCCCAGGTTGTGGCTTGTGGATGGTGAATCTCAAGGGGGCGCTCTAAGGAGTCAGTCCTCTTTTCTATAGTTTTTGTAAATTTTTGCTAATAGTTATTAGATACAGTTGAATTTGATTATCCTTTATTTGTGGGTGTCTGACGGGCATTCTATGCTGCTAAGGCATTCTATACAACATTTCGAATGGTGTCAGTCTGGTTTTTGAGTGAGGCATGGTTCTAATGTTCAGACACTGTACCCAAGACATCTTTGTTTCTAACATTAATTTTGTTAGCTGTGCCTTCAGAGCTTGGTTAATTTTTTCTACTTGTCCCGAGCTCTGGGGGTGCCATGGGGTGTGATATTGCCATTGAATTGCTAAGGCCTTTGATATTTGTTTAATAATTTTGGAGGTAAAATGTGTACCTTGATCTGAATCTATGTGATTCACTATTCCATATCGCGGAATAATTTTTACTAGTAATACTTTTGACACTGTTTGAACCATAGCCTTGGCTTGAGGGAAGGCTTCAACCCAGTGTGTTAAATTATCAACTATTACTAGTTAAAATTTCTATCTTCTTACCTTTGGTAGATCAGTAAAAGTCCACCTGGATTCTCTCAAAGGGCTGGTAGGCAACAGGGCATCCTCCTAAAGCTGTTTGTTTTTGATTTGGCCTGATTCACTCGTTGGCATATCATACACCCCCGCACTTCTTGGTTTATCAATTCATATATTCCTCCAAAGCATTTCTTTTAAAGTTGTTTAGCTAGGGCCAATGAGTTTGCTGATACAGTTTTTTTAACATTTCTCGGGCATTATCCTTTTGCTATAATTCTCTCCTATCAGGTAATTTCCACCCTCTCTCCTCTCATCTCTTGCCTATTTTCTCAAAACCTTCTATTTCCCTTTTGGAAGGATTTTGGGGGAAATTCTTGGACTTCTCCCTCCCTCACTTCAAGGGTGCTTTGGCCTCTCTATTTGCTAGGTTGTTACTTTTGGTCTGAAACTGCATACTTTCTTGCTGTTCTTTTATTTGAACAATTGAGATTTCTTCTGGCTCTCTGACAGCCTCTAAAATTTGCTTGAGTTTCTATTTATGATAGCATACCCTGATTTTCTCTTCCTTTTCACCACCCTTGATGATCCATCTACAAACCATTTTTCTCCATCTCCTCCAAAACTTTCTTTAAAACATGTACTATTTTTAATAAACAAGTACTTTAAACTACCTAGAGGAACATTCTAACATTTTCTCTTTGCAAGACATTTTTAATCTTGAGACCTTTTACTTACATTTATATCTTATTGGGTTCAATGCATGCTTTCCAAATATTAGAATATTTTTAAGAAAATCAAATCTTTGTTCTTTTTGGGATATAATTGTAAATTGAGACTTTTTTTTTTTTTTTGGGTCCTAGCTAGCCTTCTTGTATCAAAAAAGATTATTTATTACAGGTATAAGAGCAGACTTTGTTTTATGGGTTAATTTTTCAAAGGCAGGGAGGGGAAAATTGGGACCTCTAAGCTAAGTCTTTTAGAAACATGAGATGCAAAAAGGGGCTTGGGACTGCCTCTAGGGTGTGGACAGGGGTCTCCTGGCGAGAGCTAGGTGACCGTCGGGGCATTTGGCAGCTTTGCCTGCATTTTGAGACAGACAGAATTCTTAGGTTTGCAAGGCAGCCGAGGCGTCCCTCACGACAGAAATTAGCAAGGCTGGGTGAGCAAACCCAGCACGAACGCCGTCGTGCTGGTCCCAGAGCAGCCGGGACCAGACGAGACACAGCCCTGCCCGCGCTGGGGCTGGGGCGGGGCCGGGCCGAACGGGAGCACAAGGGAAGGGGGAGAGAGAGAGAGAGAAGGGGGGGGGGCGGAAACTGCACCGAGAAAGAGGAGAAAAGAAAAAAACCTCGAGGGGAAAACCTTGCACTGATGCCGCAGGCAGAGCAACCAAGATTAGGCGAGATAGACCCCCCCCTCGCTGCGCTAGGGTTGGAACAGGGACTGAGCCGAGAGAGAAAAGGGTTGCTGCAGCAAGATACAGGTGGGAGCCTCGGCAGTCCGAACCAAAGCAGGAAAAGGAGGGGGAGGGTGGGCACGACAGACACTAGGACAGGCACTGGTGAGGCTGCTGACAGTAGCCACGGGGGTGGCTGTGCCTAGCTTCTTTCTCCTCTCTTTTTAACTCATTTTTTTTTCTAAAATTTCTTTTTTTTATTTGCTACACTTTTATAGCACTAGTTGCACAAAAAAACCCTCTTTTTCTAAAAATACAAGTAAGGTCCACAACAAACACACACATTTTGCTCACACAAAGATAACAGAAACAGATTAACACTCCTTTGTTTTAACAAGATAACATATTCTTTAGTACTTCTTTTGAGGTTATAAATTTTATCAAGGGATTTTTAGATGTTATGGACTTTCCTACCAAAAAGGCCCCCGACACCCTCAGTCCTCTTGAAACCCCCTTTGACTTTCCATCACTGCAGTTTCCTTTGAAGTGCCTCCTTTTGCAATAGTAGCTCCCTCTGGGGTTTTGAGCTTCCATTGGGAGGGACGGACTGCCTCCTCTGCGTTGTTTTGTTGTGTCCTAGGAGTGTGGATGGGGAAGCCTGAGCCTGCATGTGCGGTGGCACAGGTACTAGGTATGGGGGAGGGAGATTATTAAGTGGGTCCCACTCCTCTCTCCGAGCCTCCGTTCCCTTTTTAGTTTTTATTGTGAACCACCCAGTCCTAGGTTTTTCCCAGAATTTTGTATACTCTTTCTCCTCATGGTCCTGCGGTTTCTTACTACTCACATATTCACTTAAGGCTCTGCAGGTCCTTTAAGTGCCGAACACAGACCAAATCACATGGTTCCTTATCTCTTTTCCTCCCCACACCTCCATGCAATAGTATATCATTTTTCCTTAGATTTTCCCTTTCTTTTTGGGCATTCTTCCCAGTTTTCTAGCATCCACCCCAATGGGCTTTCCAGGGGAATCTTGAGTGCCTTACTCCCTTCCCCTAAAGTGTGTTTCTCCTGTTTTTCTTTGCGGGGTCTGCTCTTTCTCTGCCCCATACTTACCTCTTAAGCTTTCTGTGAGTGGTTCCTGTTACCGAAACCTAGGGGTTTTCCCTTAACCCCTCCACCAAGTGAGTTAGTGTCCTTTTCCACCGTACTACTTACCTGTCCAGCGAGCTGAGCCGGGGGCCTTTTCGTCTGGTTATAGACTTCCTCTCTTGGATTTTCCGTGGGCTTATACCCAGCCCTAACTAAAAAGGTTTACCAATTTCCCGAACTCCCAAGGAACGTTACCTTCCCTTTTTAGCTGCCTGTGATCGGTCCCCAAAACCTCCCCTGGTTTTGGCTTGACGAGTCCCGATGCGCTTCCCCGTCGGCCGGCCAAGTCCTTCGCGGGAGTTTGGAACCACGACCTTCAGGTCCACACTCGCGGCGTGATAAAATCACGTCTCACTCACTCGCCCAATCACCCCCACTCAACCAGCAATACTTACAGCTCCTTTTCTTGTGTGGATTCTTCGTGCACGTACAGTTTTATGAGTGGGAATTTGCCGCGGTTCCGAAGACCTCTCCGGGCCTTCCCTGAGTCCTACTTTCCTGGATCCTAAGGCCTTTTCCCTTTATTCTGTGGCTTCCCTAAATTTGTTCGGAATACAATCGGTGCTGTGGGGTTTCCCACTCTGTCGGGCCACTGAAAAATCAGTGGGGCGCCTCCCACACAAAGGGGTTCCCCACAGCACTACGATTATATCCGAGTCACGGCACCAATCTGTTATAAATGATCAACTAGCCAATCGAACAGAAAAATAATAAGTTTTATTTTTCCATTTTAAATCTATCTGGGACAGCCACAGGGAACAACATTCGAATGTTGGGTGAAACAGCTGACTGACAGCAGGGTTGCTATCTCGCACTGTTCCACAATTTGCTGGGGTTTGAGTCCGAGTTCTTATACTATGTTTTGTGCCTCCCGGCAGCAGAGGTATTGTGTTTTTCAAATTCAAGCCCAGTCTTTCACTTGATGATGAACCTTGAACAGATTTCCTGGTGCTGGGCCGAGTCTGAAAGGACCTTCCAGGAATCCTCCTTTGGGATGATGATGTCGTCAAATGCAGGGTCCACCCTCGAAATGGGTGTCGATGTGTTGATGGTGGGTTGATGGTCCGGGTGCCCAAGATCTGATTAGCTCAAGGAGCTACATCCTGACAAGCCACCCTCCTTTCTGGTGTAAATCGAGATGTTAGTTTGTATACAAAGCATGTCCTGGTATTTGGTGAACGCCCGTCCCAGTCCGGGAATTAAAGTTACTTTTTATACTCACAGGGTTATAGAAAATATACATTCTATCATCTGCTATAACTTCCTTCTATGTTTTAATTGCACGAATTTATAATCACATCTATTACAGAGCCATGCTGGAGAAATTCACGGAGAACTGTCTTGTGGGAAGGCATCCCATGGTCTCACAGGGGAAGGACTCCTCTCCCTGAGCAGTGGAAGATCTAGGTTGACGAATGGACCAAAACCACCATGCACTGTCTCCCTGTGCTGTCAGTGGGAAGGAGAGAGGGGTTGGGGGAAAGAAAAGGTGTTTTTAAGGGCTTCTTTTACTTCTTGTTATCCTCCTCTGATTTTGTAAGTAATGAATTTACTTTGTATCTCTAAGCTGAGCCTTTTTTATCCTTGGAGTGTTTTCTCCTGGTCCTTATCTCAACTTATGAACCTTTCATTAATTTTTTTTCTCTTCTCTGTCCAGCTGTGGCAGGGGAGGGTGAGCGAGTGTGGTGGGTCGAGTGCTGGCTAAACGCTAATGCACTTACTAGAATTATTTACTTTTTTTTGTTGTGAGATAGGATTAGGAGAAGAGTAAAGCAGGCTCAAATTTTAAAGGGTATAAAGAAAACTTTATTTAAACAGAACTGAAAGAAAAGGAAAAAAAAAAGAATTAAAATAAAACTTTCAGAACACTTCTCGTCCCACTACAAATTTTTTTTATTACTGACAATGTACAGAGACAAAACCTAGGACTTAGGTTAGTTTATCACTTTTAAAATAGTCTTTTATCAGTTCTCTTAGGGAGAGGAGTCTCTTTTGCTAAGTTATGGAGACTTCTCCACAAGGAAACAGTTCTCTTGTGGCTTTAATTTTTGCTAATAGTAGCCACCCAGAAATTTGTAATTGTGAAGTCCTTCCTATCTCATGCAGCTTTCTTACAGCTGAGTTTATGGGCTATGTCAAACTTATGGGGTACTCTTTTAAGGATGAGCTGTTTAAAAGCAAAGGTTTTCTTTATTTATCTCTGAGATAATTTTTATTTTTGGGAATAGAAGCTATTTTCTTCTTCTTTCTCTGGGAGCAAAGGGTTTTCATCACTCTTGTCTCTTTTTCTGTTCAAGCTTCTTCTGAGATTATAGCTACTTTAGTACTAATGTGGCTGCATGGCTGGTCTCAGGCCTGTATTGCGTTTAATTCCAGCTGTGGGTCAGCCTGACCGCATTGGGGGGGAAAACTGGCTCAGCCCTGACAGGGCTTGGTGGGCTTCCCGGGAAGAGGCCTGCCCAGTCCGGCCTGGCCCAGCCCGGCTGCTTGGAGGGGGCTGGGTCGGCCTGTTACCTGTTCCCAGGCCACAAGAAGAAGAGGATTTTCTCGGGCTTGCTCATCTCTAAAATGTTGTGTTGATTTAGCATGGAAGGTAAAAACCAATTCATGTCTGACTTTGATATTGATGACCGGATTGGCCAATTAAAATAGGAATACACCTCTGGGTCACACAGGCTTAAAAATCAGGACGATCCTGTGAAACTTCCATTTTTTCCTTCCTGCCTTGGAACAGGTAACAGGGCGGGTCCCAGTCCACCCTGTGGCGCCCCGGGGCCCTGGCAGCCTGGCTGGGCCCACCGCTCCCCCCTGCTGGGGGAGAGCCGGGCCTGGCCCTGGCCGTGCCTCTGGGCCTTCCCCCCCAGCTGCCAGTGAGGGGGAGGAGATTCTGCAGCCCCTGATAGCAGCTTGGGGCTCGGCAAGGCTGGCCCTGCATCAATGCGGGCCCCTCCTGGGGCCTGCGTGTGGCCTGGCCTGGCTCTGCTTCTGCTGCTGGCTGGGCTGGGCTCACCCCATAAGACCAGGGGTGGGAAGGAGCCATCCACATTCCTGGCTGTTGAGATTTCTGACTGCCTGAGCCGCTCCGATCTCCAATCCCTGGAGGAACTCCGGGGCAGTTTCTCCCCCAGAGCGGCCTTGAAATCTGACACCGTGAGCCACAGCCGAGGGAGAGAGGACCTGGGCAAGATTTAACTCTTTCCTGACACAAATGAAACTTCCAGAGCCCTAACTCTTCTCTGAGAGGAAAGCGATAGATTTAACCATAAGAAGACAGCATGGATGCAAGTCAGTGAAGAGAGAGTGAAAAAGACTAATTGGGAGAAGGGATTGAGGAGTTTGCCATTTTAGGCTGGCCTTCTCTTATTGAGCCGTGGTAATGAATTACATATGTAGATTATCCCTTTAAATCATGGGGAAAATATGCATTTGGGCAGATGATTGTTCAGATTTTTGGATTTTGAGCAAAGGTATCTGTGATGGACTGAGTGAATATTGAATTAATAGCTGTGATTCTTGTGATTCCCATGAGATGCTTGAACAGAGAGATGAGAAGCCCTCTGCACCAGTGAAGAAGTGAGAAGACATCTCTGTTCCCTGAGATGAAGAATCCTTTGCCTGTGGAGTAGTTAATTTTTAAAAATGACACCCCAGTATGCATGAGCCCATGATCCATAAGCAGCTTGGGAAACTGCTAATGGGAGAGGAATTCACAACTGCAGATTTCCCGGGTGGCTGTTTTTGTGACAGTTAAAACCCACAAGAGAACTGTTCTAGGTTGTCAGTGGGAGAAAATTCCATGGTAAACTAAGAGAGACTCCTCTCCCTAAAGAATTGATGAAAGACTATTTTCAAATGGTGAAACAGACTGGAAATCACAGATTTTGTCTCTTTATGTTGTTAGTGGGAAAGTAAACACTTGTGGAGGGAGGAGGAGAGTTTTGAAAGTTTCATTTTGATTCTCATTTTCGTCTTTTAGTGTATGTTAATAAATCTATCTTTGTACCTGTCCTGGTTTAGGACAAATTAGGGGAAGGTCTCCAGAAGGAGCCCCCCAGAAAACAAACCTCCACCACCCCTTCCCCCCCCAGCTCTGGGTTTGAGAAGGAATTCCTTGGAGGAGAAGTGGAAAAAACCTATTTATTGACAAATAAACAAAGACACTCCCCAACACAAGGGAAAAGAAAAATACTCAAGCAGTTGCTGAGAGGGGAGGGCGCAGAGCTTCTGTTTTCAGGCGTCGAGGACCCTCAGATATTCCCAGGTCAGGTCCGGAGCCGGTCCAATGATCTTCGGGGAGGGGGGGGGGAAGGGAGAGAAAGAAAAAAAAAGAAAAAAAATGAAAGCAGCAAAAACCAGCAAAGGAAAAGAAAAAAAAACAAAAGCAAAAGCAAAAAAAAACAAAACCAGCAGCGAAGTAAAGGCAGCAGCAAAAGCAAAGCAAAGCAAAGCCTGCAGCCAAGCCGAGCTAGCAGCCTAAAGCAAAAGCCCAAGTAGCCCCACCGCGGCAAAACACCCCACCGAGGGGGGGGGGGGGGGGGGGGGGGGGGGAGAAAACAGCCGTGCAAAAAAAAAGAAAAATGCACGATTGGGATAGGAGGCACTGTCAACCCAGGACATTCCACCCCTTATCCCATATGGTGAACATACAATAAAAAACTTGCATCTCACTTACACAAACCTTCAACACTTACACATTTCCTTCTATCTTACTTGATCAGACCTTTGACACTTATACGTTTCTTTCTGTTTCATGTAGTAACATTCATCCAACAATGACATTTATATAGGAGTCTCACCCCACATTCAGATCTCTCTGAGGTACACAGCGTGTTATTCCATCTTTCTGCATTATCTACCATGTACAACCTGGTCCGTGAGCAAAAACAATCCCATGGATGGGTTTGCCTGTACTCGAGGCAGGGTTGATCCATACTGTCTTTCCCAACAAACCTCTGACATGGGCCACTGGGGCTTTATGTCCATCTATGATATTAAGGAGCTCAGACTGAGCAGGACCCGCTCGGTTGGTGGAACCTCGGGTGTTGACCAACCAGGTGGCCTTTGCCAAATGCTGCTACCAGTTTTTGAAAGATCCCCCACCCAATGCTTTCAACTGGGTTTTTAACAGTGCATTGTGCCTCTCCACTTTCCCAGCAGCTGGTGCATGGTAGGGAATATGGTACACCCACTCAATGCCATGTTCCCTAGCCCATGTGCTGATAAGGCTGTTCTTGAAATGAGTCCCGTTGTCTGACTCAATCCTCTCAGGGGTACCATGTCTCCACAGGACTTGCTTCTCAAGGCCCAGAATGGTGTTACTGGCCGTAGCATGAGAAACAGGGTAGGTCTCCAGCCACCCCGTGGTGGCTTCTACCATTGTGAGCACGTAGCCCAAACCTTGACGTGTCTGGGGTAATGTGATATAATCAATCTGCCAGGCCTCCCCATACTTGTATTTGGACCACCGTCCACCATACCATAGGGGCTTCACCCGCTTGGCCTGTTTGATGGCAGCACACGTCTCACAATCGTGGATAACCTGAGAAATACTGTCCAAGGTTAGATCCACCCCTCGGTCTCGTGCCCACTTATAGGTGGCATCTCTGCCCTGATGACCTGAGGCATCGTGGGCCCATCGGGCTAGGAACAGCTCTCCCTTGTGTTCCCAATCTAAGTCTATCTTTGACACCTCTATCTTTGCAGCCTGATCTACCTGCTCATTGTTTTGATGCTCCTCATTAGCTCTACTCTTGGGGATATGAGCATCTACATGGCGGACTTTCACAGGTAATCTCCCTACCCTGGTAGCAATGTCTCTCCACTCTTCAGCAGCCCAAATTGATTTTCCTCTACGCTGCCAATTAGCCTTTTTCCACCTCTCTAGCCATCCCCACAGAGCATTGGCTACCATCCATGAATCAGTATAGAGGTAGAGTTTTGGCCACTTCTCTCTCTCAGCAATGTCCAGGGCCAATTGAACGGCTTTGAGTTCTGCAAGTTGGCTTGATCCACCATCTCCTTCAGTGGCCTCAGCAACTTGTCGTGTGGGGCTCCACACAGCTGCTTTCCACTTCCGGTTCGTCCCTACAATGTGGCAGGAACCGTCAGTGAAAAGAGCATAATGTGTCTCCTCTGCTGGCAGTTGATTATATGGTGGAGCTTCTTCAGCCCGTGTCACTTGTTCTGGTTCTTCATCTGTGAGACCAAAACTTTCACCTTCAGGCCAATTTGTAATCACTTCCAAAATCCCAGGACGATTCAATTTACCCATACGGGTGTGCTGTGTAATTAGAGCAATCCACTTGCTCCATGTGGCATCGGCGGCATGCTGGGTGGTGGGGACCTTTCCTTTGAACATCTACCCCAGCACTGGTAGTCGGGGTGCCAGGAGGAGTTGTGCTTCTGTGCCAATCACCTCCGAGGCAACTTGGATTCCTTCATAGGCTGCTAAAATTTCCTTCTCAGTTGGAGTGTAGCTGGCTTCGGCCCCTCTGTAGCTTCGACTCCAAAAGCCTAGTGGGCGGCCTCGAGTCTCCCCAGGCACTTTCTGCCAAAGGCTCCAGGACAGACCATGGCTCCCGGCTGCAGAGTAGAGCACGTTCTTCACATCTGGTCCTGTCCTGACTGGGCCAAGGGCCACTGCATGGGCAATCTCCTGCTTGATCTGGGCAAAGGCTTGCTGCTGTTCGGGGCCCCAGTGGAAATCGTTCTTCTTACGGGTAACCAGGTAGAGAGGACTCACAATCTGACTGTACTCAGGGATATGCATTCGCCAAAAGCCTATGGCGCCTAGGAAAGCTTGTGTCTCCTTCTTGCTGGTTGGTGGAGACATTGCTGTAATCTTGTTTATGACGTCAGTAGGAATCTGACGCCGTCCATCTTCCCACTTTACTCCCAAGAACTGGATCTCACGAGCAGGTCCCTTAACTTTGCTCTTCTTGATAGCGAATCCAGCTTTCAGCAGAATCTGGATGATCTTCTCTCCTTTCTCAAACACTTCTGCTGCTGTGTTCCCCCACACAATGATGTCATCAATATACTGTAGGTGTTCTGGAGCCTCACCCTTTTCCAGTGCAGCCTGGATCAGTCCATGGCAGATGGTAGGACTGTGCTTCCACCCCTGGGGCAGTCGGTTCCAGGTGTATTGCACTCCCCTCCATGTGAAGGCAAACTGAGGCCTGCACTCTGCTGCCAGAGGAATGGAGAAAAATGCATTGGCAATGTCAATAGTGGCATACCACCTTGCTGCCTTGGACTCCAGCTCGTACTGGAGCTCCAACATGTCTGGCACAGCAGCGCTCAGCGGTGGAGTCACTTCATTCAATGCACGATAGTCCACAGTCAATCTCCATTCTCCTTCAGATTTTCGCACAGGCCAGATGGGGCTGTTGAAGGGTGAGTGGGTTTTGCTGACCACCCCTTGACTCTCCAGCTCACGGATCATCTTATGAATGGGGATCACGGCATCTCGAGTTGTTCTATACTGTCGGCGGTGCACTATTGAGGTGGCAATTGGTACCTGTTGCTCTTCCCCCTTCAGAAGTCCTACTGTTGACGGATTCTCGGACAGTCCAGGCAAGGTGTTCAATTGCTGGATGCCATCTGTCACTACAGCTGCTATCCCAAATGCCCATTTGACTTCCTTAGGGTCTTTGAAATACCCACTCCGAAGGTAGTCTATGCCCAAAATGCATGGGGCCTCTGGGCCAGTTGCAATAAGGTGTTTCTTCTACTCATTTCCAGTCAGGTTCACATCTGCCTCCACCAACGTATAGTCCTGTGATCCCCCGGTCACACCAGCAATAGATGCAGATTCTGCCCTTACATGTGTTGATGGAATTAATGTGCACTGTGCACCAGTATCGACCAAGGCCTTATATTCTTGTGGTTCAGACGTGCCAGGCCAGCGAATCCACACATTCTAAAAAACACGATTTTCCCTAGCCTCTACCTGGCTAGAGGCAGGGCCTCTCTAGGCCTGGTTTTCCTTCTTTCTTTGGGCATATGTCTTAGAGGTTCCTTCAAGGGAGTCAGACATGTCATCATCATCATATCTGGCAGTTCGCCTACGGGCAATTGGAGCTGCTTCCCTTTTGGTGGAACCTCCTCTCTGGGTCTTGCCTTCCTTCAGTTTATGTACCTGTTGTGCCAGAGCAGCAGTGGGTTTTCCATCCCATCTCCTCATGTTTTCTCCAGACTCACGCAGGAAGAACCACAACTCAGCTCGTGGGGTGTACCTTCTCTCTCTGTCTGGGGAACGTCTGCGTTGGGTACCAGAACCTCTGATCTGTACTGCTGAAATTTGGAAGAGGTCCTCTCTAATCTCCTCCCTGAGTTTCTTATGATTCTCCTCTATCTTATCTTCTAGTTTCTGTAGATGTGTTTCCACAGCTGCAATTCTGGCATGTGTTGGGCCATGCACGGCATCTGCATATGCTCGCAGCTTCTTTGCCATATCGAGCACAGTCTCATATGTCTCATCCCGCTTCATTATTGCTAGAGCAGAAGCGTATTCAGGTGGCCCAAGTCGCACAAGTTTCCTGCACATTACAGGTGTACATGGTACCAGGTCCGGATTCCTAGTTGTTATGTCATCTGAAAAAATGAGCTCTGCTATCGCCATCTCTCTCAGACATTGGATCCCCTGTTCTATGGTCTTCCACTGTGTCTGCTGCAAATAGAGATCATCTGCACTCAGGTATCTTTGTGCTACACCGTCCAGGATCCGTTCCCAGAGACTGTGAGGGCTAGCCTCCCTCATCATGCTTTGGTCAATGACAGGATCATGTGACAGAGATCCCAAATGCCTCGCTTCAGTGCCATCCAGAATGGTAGCCTCCCCTGCAGCATCCCAAAGGCAGACTAACCAACTAATTATAGATTCATCAGGTTGTCGCCTGTAGTCCTTTCTTAGGCCTCGAAGGTCCTTTAGGGAAAAGGAATCAATATTGGCTCCAGAATCTGTACCCCTCGATGTGGCTTCTGATTTTGGTGAAGGTCCTTCTCCTGGATCATCATCATCATCCTCCACCTTGCGATCGGTCTTGCTTTTACACTTTCCGCCTCTTGTATTAGCAGCAACAGCCATTGTTTGAGGCCTGCTGTCTCATTCAGGTACTGGCCTGGAGCCTGGGATATTAGCTGCAGCCTGAGTGACTGGAATAGTAACTAATTTATCTCCCTGTTCCCTTTCTTCTATCTGCTGCCCTGCAGTATCTAGCAGAGTACGATAAACATATGCCAGGGCCCAGCTCACTACAATAATCCTTTTCTCTTTAGTATTACCATGGCACTTCTCTTTCAGGTACTTTGCCACCTCAGCTGGGTTCTGAATTTGTTCAGATGGGAAGTCCCAGACTATAGGATCAGAGAATTCCTTTAAAATTTGGCCCATATCCTCCCATTTCCCACTCCACTCAAGATTTCTCCTGCTTGGCTTTACTCCTAAATCAGAAGTCTCATTAGCCCCTTTGGAAATCTCAGCTTTCATTTTATATAAACTGCGGACAGTATAGAAAAAACTTATTAAATTAAATGCCAGAAAGATGGTCTCTTTAACACTCAGGGGAGACTGAACATTTTCTAATAGAGATGTAAGCAATCCAAAGGAGAAGAAGGAGAACAGAGGCTGGAAAACCCCTTCCCCTGCTTCTCCCCCAACAAACTGAGTACACACCCATAACAATGAACCAAACACTTCTGGAACGGATTCCAGCATTTTTGTAACCCTTCTGTAAATCATTACAAACAAGCCCAGCCCAATGAGTATTCTGGTTAGTTTCCCATGGCTAAAAGAACTGCGTATGAGGGATAATACCAGAGCTATTTCTGGGTAAGGAAGTAACCCTAGGTACCACAGAGGTATTAAAACTTCAAAAAACCCTAGGGACCAGAAATACCGGCAGGCTTCCACCTCAAATGACATTATGAATCCAGAAAAAACCATACCAATACACCCACAAAACAATTAGAACCACCAATATTATTATTAAAGTTTTTTCCACTTTCTCTGCCAAACTACGACATAGCCTAAGTGGAACAGTACCATTGTTACTGGACTTTTTGGGAAAAAATTCAGTATTTACCAACTTGGGTTATGACCAGGATGGAAACTTACTGATGACTAAAGCCAATCCTATTGTAACCCTATAAACAGCAGTCCTAAGTGAGGCCCTTTGAGCTCTCCTGTACTGCAGTGAGCTGTTGGAGTCCAGGGCATCCCTTTGGATGCCCTGGGACCTGAGGAAGGGACTTTGAATCCTGGACATGGGGGTGTGGAGCTGGTCCAGGGGGATTGGAGACCTTGGCACAGAGCCCAGGAAGACACTGGCTTTGATTTTAGTCCAGGGGAGAGGCTTCCAACACTGAGAGAGGAATTACAAACCACAAAGGTGTGAAAACAGTAGTTTAGCTTAGCACAGGGTGGAAAATTTTGTAGTTTTGGGGTTCTTAGAATGGAGGTGAATGGGGGACAAGATGGAGGATTTGGGGCAGTGCTCTAGGTTCTTCTCCTTCTCCCTTGGCCTCCATCTTCTGATGTAATGGTGGCACAAAGTAGTTTAAGGGGACTGGGTCAAAGTAGAAATGACCCTTCTAGTATAGGTAATAGGCATTGGCATGGAATTGTAAATAATAGGCACGTAGTTATCTCTATAAGAGGACAGCAACGCCACATGGGCAGGCAGTTGCCTCATGTCCTAGCTGCTGTTGAGATCTCGGCTGGGTGTGGAAAAAATTTTGAGATATGAACTAATAAACAACACGAAAAACCTTGAAAAACAAGACCTTGAAGACTCCGCTTCTTTCTTGCCACGTGACTCAGGGCTTTCAGAGGCAAAAGACACTTAACCACCTGAATCTTGGGTGAGAAGAGAAGAAACCAAACCTGAGAGTGAGCTGCACCAGCACCTCCTCCTGAGTGGGGGCTCTCAGAGCTCACAAACCCTCAAGTTTGTGATAGTTGTAGGACCATCACTGATGGCAAGGCCTAGGTTGATACCCCCTAACACACACTCCTTGAGATGCAACCCTTGCCTGTTGAGAAACATCAAGGGATTTGACGTATTTCACTGAACCCAAGGGGAATTTTTGATAGGTACCTTTACACACATAGATATAGATGTATACATGTCTCTGCCTGCATGTGTGTGAATTGATTATGGTATGAATGTTGCTATTGTGCATCTGGAATTAAGTCACTGTCATAATTGCAGCAAATCCTATTGAATCAATATATGAATATTAAATTAGTCAATTATTAAGTGCTGCTAAATCCCTTTGCACCTTTATATTTTGTATTTGTATCCTTCGCACCCTTACCTTTTTGCATTCCCAGTCTGTGTAAATGACTCTGAATTGATTCTAATCCAATTTTCCTATGTGTGGGAAATCAAGGCACAGAAGATGGCACCACCCTATACGCACTATGCGCATTACGCCCACCACCATTTTGTGATTACTGAGACTTGCAACTTCCCCCTACAGTGCCACCTTTGGCCGCTTCTATTACTGCAAGGAAGGGGGAAAGGAAAATGGATGGGGACCTTATAAACCCATAGTAAGAATGCAACAGTGAGAGATTGATTCTATCCTGGGAGAAAGGACACATCTCCTGGATGCAGGTCCACCAGGTCCAGAAAGAGAATCAAACTTGTTTCCTCCTGATCCAAGAGACCCCTGTAATTTTAGAACAAGGGATTTTCCGGAAAACAGCTTAAAATCAATTGATTGGGCAGAAGTGAGGAGGAAAACACTAAAAGAAGGGGGCTTCTACATGGCAAAAGAACAGCTTTTAGCCATGCCAGTCAGATATGGCAGACAGAATGCTAACCCTAGATGGGACCCTATGACACATGAAGAAATTAAAGATCTAAGGGAAGCAATTAAAGACAGCATCTTGAGTTCTCCGTATTTCAAACAGTTATTGAAGGGCATGTACAATAATTATGATTTAGTACCATATGACTGTAGATACATTTCCTCCATGATTCTAACAGATTCAGAGTATATGCAGTGGGATGTAAAATGGTGAAGGCTTCTTAATAAATTATTGGAGAATTATGCTGGAGGTCCGAATGCAGCTCTCACAGTGGCCCATTTGGCTGGAGATCCCCCACATGATAGACCCGAAGACCAAATGGCTCATTTGCCTCTAGCAGTGCTTGCTGATATTAAAGATGCAGCTCGAAAACCAATCCTGCAAATTCAACCAGCAGGAAGCCCAGAGGGCATATACACAAAAGTATGGCAAGGGATATCAGAGCCATTTACTTCATTCGTAGATCACCTTACACAAGCAATAGAAAAGCAATGCGAAGATGACTTAGCGCATCCTCATCTGCTTTGAAGCCTTGCCTTTGCTAATGCCAATGAGGAATGCAAATGAATAATTAGAGCTTTACCTGACTCAGCCAGCCTTGCCTCAAATAATAGAAGCTTGCAGTAAAATAAGTACCCCACAGCATTATTTGTTTTCCAAGTCAACTTTAGAGTGGCAAGTGCATCTGTGACTAATTAAAAATCCACTTCTATTTTCACTCTCCACTGAGATAGCAGGTGTCTTCCCCACACTGCGATGGGTTTCTGCACAAGGAAGGGACGAATAGATGCTGTTTTCCCTTCTGGCCCTGTAACGATAATTGTGTATTCACTTTGCAAACACAAAGTGGCTCCTCCAATTCCTGTGAGAGAGTTCAAAGGTGTTATCAACTTCCAATCTCTAGGCCAAAACACAAGAGAAATAATCGTGATTACATGCCTGTAATTGTAATTGTTTTGTTATTTTATGTCAAGTTGCAGGTTATCTGTGGTCGATCAAGGCTGAGGAGGAATTAATTTGATCAGGCCAGTTTTAGGGATTACTAATGTGCTAGTTTGGCATGGAAGTGATTTTTTTCCAAGGAAGTTATAGCAAAACCAATCAATGACTAAGTTTGAATATTGACATCTGGTGTAGCCACAAGAAAGATGATATGCCTCTGTGAAAACACAGGTGAAAAATCAGAGAACTGAGAAAAATCCTTTTTCTTCCGTCCTCAGAACAGGTAACAACTAGCCTGGCCTGCTCCACACAGCGGGTTGGGTGGGCTGGGCCAGGCCCTGCTGCTCCGCTGTGCTGGCAGGGCCAAGCCTGGCTGGGCCCCTCCACCCCAGCAGCTGCTGATGGGGGGAGGGGACACTGTGGCTACTAATATTCACCTGACCCTAAGGCCTGCCCCACAGCCAGCCTGGGCTGAGGGAGGTGTCCGCTGGGCCCCTGACAGCAGCTCTGGGCCCAGGCTGGGCCGGGCCCACCCCAATGCCACCGAGGGGTGGGGGAAGCGTCCATCAGCCTGCCTGGTTGCTGAGATCCTGGTCGCTGTTCTCCAGGCAGCTCCAACTTCTCGGCATGATGCTACTGAGGCCTCCCTATCAGCGCCACTTTGGAATCCAAAACCGTGAGCCGCAGCCCAAGAGGGAGAGACCCGGGCAAGATATTAACTCTTTTCACTGCACAAATGAGACCTGAGGACAGTAACCCTCTCCCCAAGTGAGAGGAATAGGACAGAGTGAGATGTGGAGATACACAGCATGAGACTGAAGTCAGTGAAGAGAGAGAGAGAGAGAAAAAGTCCTAGGTGGGAGGAAGATTGAGGAGTTGCCTAGTTTGGGCTAGACTTCTCTTGTGAGGCCATGGAGAATGGACTAAAATATCCCTGTAGCTTACAGAATGCTTTTTGGGGGATGCAAAGTTCTAGTCATAGCCGTGGACTGATGTAGCTGTGATCTAATGGAGAATTTTGAACAGAGGAGGATAGAGAGAAAGAGATATGAAGCCCTCTGCCCCCAAGGAAAAAGACCTGTTTCTTGAGATGATTTTGGAGATAGATGAAGAGAACCTTTGTTTTATACTAGAACAGTCATCTTTAATCTGTACCCTAATAAGCTGATATGCCCATGAGCGCAGCTGTGGGAAGGCTGTCAAATGGGAGGAACTTCATTGTTTGCAGAGTTTCCAGGCGGCTGCAGATTCGTGACATGGGAGCCACCAGAGAACTATTTCTTGTGGCGATGTCTCCATGGGATTTCTAAGAGAGGGTCCTCTCCCTAAGAACTAATGAAAGACTATTTTAAAGTGGTAAAACTAACTAAAAATCCCAGGTTTTGTCTCTTTTAAGTTGTCAGTGGGAAAGTGAACAGTTGTAGGGGGAAGGAGAAGTGTTTTGAAGGTCTCATTTTAATTCTTATTAATTTTTTCTTTCTTGTAGTTTTGTTAATAAACCTGTCTTTATACCTTCGAAGTGTTGAGCCTGCTTTGCTTTTCTCCTAATCCTATCTCACAGCAAAAAAAGAGTAAATAATTCTAGTAGACACTCAAACCACTACACTAATTTTGGGAAACAGAAATTAGCGAACGTGAAACCACTACAACTGATAATGAGCTTTCACCACCTTTTGACTTATTAAGAAGAGACTGTGACATTAGTTCTCCCAAAACATTTACACCTGAAGCTCAAAAAGCCCTTGAAAAGGTTGCTGAAGTTCTTCAGCAAAGACAAGTACACCGCTGTGCAATATCACAAACATTTTTTCTTGCAGTGGTAGGGGAAAAAAAGCAGGTTTATGGTCTTATATTTCAATGGGATGCTTAGAAAAAAGATCCTTTCCTGATAAAAGACTGGATTTTTTTACCTTACAGATCCCCAAAAACAATCTTTACAATGCTAGAAATGACAGCTCAGATCATAATCAGAGCCAGAGCGAGATTAACAATGGCAGGCAAAGATTTTGCAGTAATTTACCTAACATTGAAAAAAGGATATTTTGATTAGGCATTGCAAAAATCAGAAGACTTACAAATTGCATTACTGAATTATTCAGGGGTCTGTTCTATCCACTTTCCAAGTCACAAGCTGTTACAAGCAAAATTTAAGCTTCAGAGAAAAGCCCATGTTGAGTGAAGTACCTTTAGATGCAATGACATTGTTTACAAATAGTTCAGGGAGAGCACACAAGTCAGTAATAACATGGCAGAACCAAACAACTAAAACATGGGAATCAGACATTCAAACAGTAGAAGGTTCTCCTCAAATTGTAGAATTCGCAGCAGTAGTTAGAGCATTTCAGCTATTTCAAGAACCTTTCAATTTAATTAGAGATTCTGCTTATGTAGCTAATGTAGTTAGAAGAATAGAAGGATCACTTTTAAAAGATGTTGATAATAATAATCTATGTTGTTACCTTACATGTTTGCATAAAATTTTACAGCAGAGAAATAACAAATATTTTGTTTCCCATATTAGAGCATATTCTTCACTTCCAGGATTCTTAGCAAAAGGAAACACAAAAGCAGATAAGTTAACAATGACCATTGCTAGTGCCTTGCCAAAAATTGTTTAACAAGCAAAACTGAGTCATGCATTTTTTCATCAGAATGCACAGGCACTTGTGCAGATGTTTCGTATTTCCAAAGATCAAGCAAAAGCAATTATAAATGCTTGCCCTGATTGTCAGCTTGTGCAACCTCCTGTGTCCACAGGAGCTGTCAATCTATGAGGATTGCAGAGTCTGCAATTATGGCAAACAGATATCACCAAATACCCATCTTTCCAGAAACTTAAAAATATCCATGTATCAGTAGGCACCTTCTCAGGTGCAGTTTTTGCCTCTTTACACACAGGAGAGACAGCCAAGCATGCTTGTTCGTATTTTTTGCAAGCATTTGCTTCATTGGGTGTGCCTCAGGAAATAAAAACAGACAATGGTCCTGCATACACAGCTCAAAAATTAGCCACATTTTTAATGGATTGGGGTGTTCGTCACACCTTTGGCATTCCTTACTCTCCCACAAGTCAAGCAATTATTGAAAGAACACATCACACTTTGAAATCTCTCCTTGATAAACAGAAAAGGGGGGAGGCACAGGCAATGCCACAGATGCAATTAAATAAAGCTTTATATGTTTTAATTTTTTTAAATAGCTCCTTTGCAGAACCAAATTCACCAATTCTTAGGCATTTTTCCAATAGCACACAGGCAAAGTTGAAAGAAAATCTTTTTGTTTGATCAGAAACCCAGAAACAGGACAAATTGAAGGTCCATTTTCATTAATAACCTGGGGCAAAGGGTATGCTTGTGTTTCAATAAGTTCAGGACTATAGTGGATTCCAGCGAAGAATGTGAAGCCATACCAAGAGCAGAAACATGCTGACAACTCCAAGAGCACAGAAACGAGCACACAAATGTGAACTGAATAGAGACTACAGTTGATGACAGACATCTTTTGTCCCACATACAAGAACTGTGAACCTTGGGTTTTATGTCATTGTAAAAACTGTGTGAATCGTTGGCATTGTAGAGCTCTATTGGCAGAAGCGTGGTGTGCATTGTGTTACAATTTAGAATCAGAAATGAAATATCAAGCCATTGAATTTTTAGTTGCAGTAGGTCACGAAGAAGGAAATAGCTCCCGTCTTCCTATTCTTAGGGAGGAATGTAGAAGGGAATTTTTGAAAGAATCAGAAGAGATTCAGATTTGTAGACTTGAATGCAAAGAAAATAACTTAGTGCCTTATATTTGGTCTGTCCCAGAACAAATTTGGGAGAAAACAAAAAAAAATGTGCTAAAAGATTTGCTTGGAAATGAAGAGCTAAAAAATTGCCTTAAATCAAAAAATAGCCAAAGAAAAACATGGAGTTAAATCAGATGTCATGCTTATGTCTTTTTATTTTGTTTGCTTTCAGCAGCGCAATTTTGCCCATTAATCAACCAAAAACCAATGTTTTGAGTGACTTTAGCTAATGCATCAGACTTGGACACCATATGCTTACCCCATTTAAACCCAGATAAAACATTTTCAACTTGTTTAGTCAGTTTGCCAGTAGATGTTTGGCCAATATCAAAAACCATTCCCCCATGTATTTCACAGTTCGTCAGAAATCTCACTGACAGATAGGATACCTGGACCAAATACCTTCTCTGAACCCCAAGAATTAGAAATTCTTGGTTCTGTAAAAATGGATTTTTGTATAAAATTCAGCCTTTTGGGGTTTGAGCAAAACTCAATCACAGATGTTGCTCCCTATCACCCTGTGTACAAAAATCAAGGTTCTTGATGTAGTTATACCTCACCCATGCTTTCTTCACCTAGTTGTACCCCTTTACAGTTACCACAGGGGATGTTTTTAATTTGTAGAGATAGAGCTTAGCTCACTATTCCATCACACGTCAAAAGTGGTCCATGTAGCATTGGAAAGCTTACTTTGCTAACACCTAGTACAAAAATACTTATAGACCATAGACGCAGAGGAAAAAGGTTTATCCATCAGTATAAATCAGACTGTAAAGATTATTTTGAAGCTTGGGGCTTTAAAAAAAGATTTAAGGCATCTTTATTTTTACCCCAACTAGCCTCTGCAGAAGCCTTAAAGCAACTGGGTCGATTAGGTTGCTGGCTAAGTAAACAAACCAATGCTACTTCTCTTGCATTGAGTGGTTTGTTAACAGATGTCAAAGACGTAAGACATGCAACTCTGCAAAACAGAGCAGCAATAGATTTTCTTTTATTAGTGCATGGACATGGGTGTGAAGATTTTAATGGAATGTGTTGTATAAATCTGTCTGATCACTCAGAATCCATTCATAAGAGCATATAACAATTGAAGGAAGGTATATCTAAGATCAAAGTTGACGATGGAACATGGTTAGATGATGTATTCGATAAATAGAGCTTTGCACCATGGTAGAAAAAACTTTTAAAAATAGGCATGTATATATTGATTGTCATCATAGTTGTACTAATAATGGTGCCTTGCCTGCTCCAATGTATATGACAGATGATTGATAAAGCTGTCAAGGGAGTATTCATGGTTCAAAAAGAAGGGGAAGATGTGGCAAATGAAGGCACAGAAAGCTCTCAAAACCTTGTGCCTACAGGGCCAGACTCAGAAATGAATACAGGGTTTGATTTAAGACCTTGGAAGAGGCTTCCAGATTTAGAGACCAGAAGCAAGAATGAGGATCTGTAGTTCAAGCAGAAACATGTTAAGCTAGGTAGTGGAAAGTTTTAGTGGAAAAGTTTGGCTAGAGAATTTGTTACAAAGGCAGTAAGAAGTTTTAAGGTGTAGTACTGTAGGTTTGTGTGTTGTTACACGATTGGTTAAAAAGATCCACACTGCTGCAAAACTTGTAAAACAAGATAATTAACAATTGGTGTGAAAACACTAACAAACTTTGTGGCAGTAGTTTATTGGCTAATAAATCTTTCAAAGGCATTGTAGCTAGAAATCTTGTGACCTCAGATGAATGATGTGAAGATGCTCTCACCCTCTCTGAGACTGATGAAGAGCAATAAATCATGCTTTAAAATGTCTCTCAGTGGTCCCGTCTCTCAAATATCCCAATACTTGTGTATGCTTCATCTATGTAGTAAGTAGTAGAGTGAGCCTTGCCATCAAACTCTGTTAAAGTCACACTTTCATAAATTCATATTATTTGATGGTGGTTCTTTAAGTTGCCCAAACCACTCATTTCCGACACCAGAGAGGATGAAGTGAGCAAATGACTGCATGGCATTTAGTTGCCAGTTGGGGTTAAACCATGACAGTCCTTTCCTTTTTGGTGCCCAATGTAGGGCCAGAATGTGCTGGGGTGGGTGTACAAAAGGAGGATCTCCTCTACACATCATGTCACTGATGCTACATGGAGCAAGTGGATCTCACTGACCACACAAGCTCAAATAGAAAATCCCAGTCGTCCAAGAATCTTGGAAGTGATCATGGACTGTCCAGAAAGCAAAGATTTTATAATGTCACCAGAGGAGGGGGTAATACATGCTAAAGATGCCCTTCTGTATAATAAACTACCATAAACTGCGAAGCAATATGCCTTGTTTACTAATAGGTCCTACCGTCTTGTAGGAAAGCATCGGAGATAGAAAGCAGCTGTCTAGGGTCCCCTAAAACATGCTGTGGAAACTGCTGAAGGAGAAAGCGAATTGAGTCAATTTGCAGAGGTGAAACCCATCCAGCTGGCCTTAGATATTGCTGAACTAGAGAAATGGCCAATACTTTACACTGACTCATGGATGGTGACAAATGCCCTTTGGGGTGGTTACATGAATGGAAACGGAATAACTGGCAGTGTAGGGGTAAACCCATCTGGGCTAATGCACTGTGGCAAGACATATGTCTTGTGACATCTGTCTTCACCATGCCAGATCTGGGGATCTTAACCCAACTCCCCTCTGACTGCCTCATTAATGAAGAATGAACTTTGATGAAGCTGGACAAGTGTAGCAGTGATGGAATCAGAACTGGCTTCAACATGCAACAATCCAACACCTCACACCATCCTGCCTGCCTGAAGGACTGTTATGAGTGATGGAGCCAAAGATCCTGGACTAAATGAATTCAAGGGACTTTTATAGGGATGGTCCATAGACTAAGGGAATGATGTGTGTGTATCCATGAAAAGACAGGAAAGGTGATGGAGTATATTGAAGTGTGGGACCTGCATGAAGTAAATGATATGGGATAAGGGGTGGAGACTGTCCTGGTTTTTGCTGGGATAGAGTTAATTTTTTTTCCTAGTAGCTGGTACAGTGCTGTGTTTTGATTTTGGTATGACAATAATGTTGATAACACTGATGTTTTGGCTGTTGCTGAGCAGTGCTTATCCTGAGTCAAGATCTTATCAGTCTCAGACTCTGCCAGGGAGGAGCTGCACAAGAAGCTGTGAGGGAGCATGGCCAGGACAGCTGACCTGAAGTAGTCAAAAGGATATTCCATACAATAGATCATACTCAGTATATAAACTGTGGGAAGTTGGCTGGGAGCTGTTGATTGTTGCTTGGGGATGGGATGGACATTGATCAGAGGGTGGTTAGCAATTGTATTGTGCATCACTTGGTTTTTCTGGGTTTTATTCCTCTCTCCTTTTCATTACAATTATTATTATTGTTAATATTATAATTAGCATTATTATTATCACTATTATGTTGCAGAATTCCTCAGGGAAGGTGGACATGATGTATACCTAGGCCTTGAACTACCTGAGCTGAGGCCTTAACAGGGGCCTGAGTGAGGCCTTGAAGCCTGTGATGCAGCTAGAAATTCTTAGCCAAGTGTGGCGCAGTTAGAAATTAGTAGTTAAGGTGTCAGGGAAAGATAATAGGGTTGCGAAGGCCACTGAATAGACTTGTTAGTGAGCACGTGATAGCCACCTGAAGAGTTAGTAAAATAAAGTGTGTTTTCATACTTCTCTCTGCTGTATGCCAATGGAGAGCTGCTGTAGATGTAAACTATATGGAACTGTATAAAAGTAGCCATCTTAGCTGAATAAAGCAGAACGTAGCTGTTAACCATATTGGCTTGATCTGCGTTCTCTCTATACTCCGACTTCCTTTTTATCTCTGGCCAACCCTGGTAATATATTGGCGCCCGAACAGGGACCTGAGAGTGTGTGCCTTTCGAAAGCATCATGATGCCGACGAACGTCTAGACGTAGGCACTGCCCAAAGTGCACTTAAATGTAGGGCTTTGGGACTGGGGCTTGCTTAAATGCAGAGGCCCTGGAGAAGGCTTTTGCTTAGATGCCGGAGATGCCTTTGCTGGGAGACTCCGTGCTTGACTGAATCCGTGTGTGGTCAAGCGAAACGGAGCAGGGAGTCGGAACTCCCACAGCAGCTCGGCACCGAGGAGCAGCGTCAGCACCAGCCTGTGGGAAGAAGGTAAGCTGCAGTGCAGCAGAAGGGGTCGCAGCTACCTGCCATGAATGCAGAAATTGCAGCCGCGGTCCATCTCCTCTTTGCTATCCTTTCTAAGAGAGGTGAAAAGGTGAAAGAGACTGAGATTGAACAGATAGCCCTGTGGGCGTGGAAACGGGGAAAATTGCGTGATTCATCGTTGGTTTTTAGTGCCTCAGAGTGGCATGAGATTGGGGAGTTGCTCTGGGACTCCTCTCTCTCAGAAGGCAAGGAGGCGAAACTCGCCCATGACCTTGGAGCCGTCTGGAAAAAAGTGATTAATACCTTGCGTGCCTTGTTAGCTGAGAAAAAAGCGGCAGTGGCAGCAGTCCAAGCTTTCGAGGGAGTGGGAGGAGACGAGGCAGGAATTCCATCCATTCCTCCTCAGAAACCTGCCAAAGTTGTAAGGTTTTTCGGTCTGGGTGAACATCCGATTCGTGGTTTGAGTGCTCCAGTCAGTTCTACCCCACGAGCTGTCCTTGAACAAGTAGCTCAGGCAGAGCATCAGGCTCAGGCGGAGCAGTGGTCTCCTCGGCTGCTCGAACAGACTGAGAGCAAACAGTAAGTGGCTCTGCAGCCCCATTCAGGAGGCATGGTCACAGGCGGAGACACAGGCGGAGACACAGGCGGAGACACAGGCGGAGATTCAGGCGGAGCTGAGGGCGGAGATGGGCAGACCCAGATGACTCAGCACAGGGGCGGAACAGCAGGCGGAGGCGAGAGTGACGTGCCGGTGGGGGTGGATCGATCCTCTCTTCAGCATGCGCCGACGCAGATCGACCTGAAGGGGGGGATTCACTCCCCCCGCAGCAGCACTGACACAGACCAAGCAGCACTCTCCACGGGGGGAGGAGCAGGCTACACAGCATCAGCAGCCACAGCTCACACAGCAGCAACAGAGGCAGGAGCAAACACTTCAGCGTGCCGTCTCAAGCCAGCCAGCTGTCCACTTCCAATTGACAGTGACTCTGACACAGAGGAAAAAGTGACTGCTTTTGCATCCTGTCACAAGCAGCGTCCACAAAGACAATTACAGTCTGTTGCTGGTTCACAGCAGGACCAGCATTCCTCTGAACTGCATCACATCATCTCAAAGCTTGCTCAACTGTCACACCACGCAGAAGGACAACATGATTCAACTCAACTACCAGCTGTTTCCAGAAATCCAATTGATGCACAAAAAGCAGCAGCAGCAAAAACAGCAATTATGGCTGGGGACTGGGATGCTGCAAATGCTCTTTCCTGTCCTGTCATGATCGTAAATGGCACAGCCAACTGGGAACCTTATGATTACAAGGTGCTGCAAAAGGCCAAGGACATTGTTGCAACTTATGGCCTCAGGTCAGAAGCAGCACGAAACATAATTCAGTACATTTTCACGGCAGAACTTCTTTGTCCAGCTGATTGTGCGAGCATCGCAACACTGCTTCTCACACTATCTCAGCTTCTCATCTTCGAACGAGAATGGAAGCGCCTGGCTGCAGAAGAAGCCAGCAAGCATCGTCAAGTGGATGATCCATTGTACGCAGTCCAGCCCGACATGCTAACTGGACATGGAGCGTACATTTCATCTTCAGTACAGCTCACCTTTCCTGTGACAATGCATCGACTTGCTCCATTGTTGGCTCTTCAGGCATTGCTGTTGGTGCCAGACAAAAAGAAGTCCTCACCTTACTCTACAATTAAACAAGGAAATAACGAACCTTACGCTCAATTCATTGACAGATTGGCTTCAGCTTTGAAGGATGCCACAGAGTTAACACCAGATGTTCAAGATCATCTGTTTCGTTCTTTGGCTTTTGAAAATGCTAATTCACGTACCAGAGCCATTTTGGCCACCCTTCCAAAAGAAAGCCCAGTGGATGAAATGTTAAAGAGAGCAACCCGTGCAGAACAAAGTCATCAAA
Organism: Trochalopteron elliotii; assembly: GCA_024734555.1. Taxonomy (NCBI): domain Eukaryota; kingdom Metazoa; phylum Chordata; class Aves; order Passeriformes; family Leiothrichidae; genus Trochalopteron; species Trochalopteron elliotii. Next base: position 264,483 of record JANPWX010019020.1, read on the forward strand.
ATGCAGCATTTATGGCGACCATGCATGATGCCATCAAACAGCAAGGACACATCATTGCAGCTGCCCTGACCACTGGGAAGTCAAAAAATAAATCTCCACCTCGCAACAAGCAAATTTGTTTTCGCTGTGGAGGGACAGGTCATTTTAGAGATTCCTGTCGCAAACCTGTGTGGTGCAACAAGTGTAACCTTGACATGCATGCCATTGAAATTTGCAGAAAATCGGGAAACTCGAAAAGCAGCGCGTCGCGGCACCGCGCAAGGACACAAATCGATGCCCAGATCCAGAAGACCCTGCCAACGGATTTTTAGTTAAAAACAAGCCTGCCACATGGGGAAGTCTCGGTGTGGATGCACAAACAGATGTGGAAGTCACTTTACAAAATAACAAGGTCTCACTGATTCCCACCAATGTACGTGGTCCAATGTACAGCATCAAATCTCACATCGGAGGTTTGCTCCTTGGAAGATCCTCCACGAGCAAACAAGGGGTGATTGTCATCCCAGGACTCATTGATGCAGATTTCACAGGACAAGTTCAAATTTTAGCTTATGCCCAGCAACCACCTGTGACAATTCCAAAAGGCAGCAGAATTGCTCAGACTGTACCTCTTGAAACCTTGTTGCCACATCGCTCCCTACCAAGACAGCCTGATGAAGCACTGAGAGGTGCTGAAGGTTTTGGTTCCACTGGTCACGATGTTTTCTTCACTGTGGACCTGAACGATCGTCCAAAAAGGACAGTGCAATTGCAACGTAGGTCTCAGGAGATCCACCTGGAGTTGCTTTTAGACACGGGATCCGATGTTTCTATATTGAATCAATTCTATTGCCCCGCTGATTGGCCTTTGCAGACTCCAAGCAACCACATCATTGGAGTGGGTGGAATGAAGATTCCTTCAATTAGCACAGATCCAATTCGCATCACCTTTGAAAACAATCAAGTCATTGTAGCACAACCATACGTCATGCCTTTGCCTGTCAAGCTTCGAGGACTGTTAGGCAGAGATGTGTTGTCCCAGCTTGGCATGGTTCTAACCACAGATCAGCATTTTTCCTAGTGGCCACTGCGGAGCAGCCACCCATCCTAAAGATCACCTGGTTGAACGACAATCCTGTTTGGGTTGAGCAGTGGCCCATGACTGAAGCAAGGCTGCAAATTGCAGAACAGCTGATTCAAGAGCAACTTAATGCAGGACACATTCGACCATCTATCAGTCCGTGGAACACTCCAATTTTCGTCATCCCGAAAAAGTCAGGCAAGTGGAGGTTGTTACATAACTTGCGAAAGGTCAACGCACAGATGCAAGCCATGGGTGCATTGCAGCCTGGCCTCCCTGCACCAACCATGATCCCACAGAATTGGAGCATCGTTGTCATTGATTTAAAGGACTGTTTCTTTACCATTCCACTTCATCCTCAAGACACTCAGCGCTTTGCCTTCACAGTGCCATCCATTAATAGGAAAGCGCCATCAAAAAGATATGAACTAGACCTCTTCTTAGGACCAAATATTTTTACCTGGAGAGAGTTACAATCAATTATGAAGATTATTTTTTCCCAGGAAGAATGGCAGATTATTAGAGCTGCTGGAATAAGGATTTGGGAAAGGGAAAACCCACAGGGATAACCGGGAGACCAAAAAATGCCAATAGAACCTCCAAATTGGAATCATAATGATGAGGCAGGATGGAGATCTATGAATGATTATCGTAATTTGATAATCAAAGGAATAAAAGAGGCTGTACCACGAGGGCAGAATGCCAGAAAAGCCTTTGAAGGACAGCAGGAAAAAGAGGAAACACCCACAGAATGGTTAACAAGACTCAAGAGAAATATGAAACAATATTCTGGAATAGATCCTGAGACACCTGCTGGACAGGCTTTATTAAGAGTTAATTTTGTTACTCATGCCTGGCCAGATATTAGAAAAAAGCTGGAAAAAAATGGAAGACTGGCACGAAAAACCACTAAATGATTTATTAAGGGAGGCTCAAAAAATTTATGTTAAAAAAGATGAAGAAAAAGCCAAAACAGAAGCAAAGATCATGGTTGCCATGATGTGAGAAAGTAATTTCCAAAAAAAACCAAAGCCCCCGGGTACCACTCCTAGATATTCAGGTCTTAGAGACAGGGAAAAGGAGACAAACAGAGCCCCAGTACAAACAAAATCCCAGGAGAACCCTAAGAATGTCTGTTTCTTTTGGGGGAAGGAGGGACATTACAAACATGAGTGTCCCCACCGAAAAAAGGATTTGAAATTTTTCAGAGAGATGAACCAAGAAGAAGAATAGGGAAGTCATAGGCCCTATTTTTGGGGGGACAAATATCATCAAGAGCCTTTGATAACTTTGAAAGTGGGTCCCCAGGGGGAGGAGCTAGAATTTGTTGTAGATACAGGTGCCGAGAGGACATGCTTATTAAATATTCCCACAGGTTATAAAGTAAGTAAAGACACTGTGAAGGTGTCAGGGGCAAAAGGAGAAAGTTTTACAGTTTCTATTATTAAAGATGTGGTGATAGAAGGTGAAACTAAAATTTGGATGGGAAATGTCTTATTAGCCCCTGGGGCAGGTAGTAACTTATTAGGGAGAGACTTACAAGTAGAACTGGGAATAGGGGTCATACCACAAGAAGGGAAAATAACAGCTAAAATTTTAAGACTTGACCAAAAGGATGAGGTTAAAATTAACAAAAGTTTGGTCTGGAGAAGGAAATAGGGGAGGATTAAACATAGACCCCATAAGGGTCACAACTGAAAGAGAAGAGTGTCCTATACGTGTACATCAGTACCCTATATCCTTAGAAGGGTGAGAAGGTTTGAAGCCAGTAATAGAAGGACTAATAAAGGATGGGACATTAGAACCTTGTATGTCTCCTCATAACACCCCTATTCTGCCAGTAAAGAAGCCTGATGGAAATTACAGATTAGTACAAGACTTACGGGAGGTTAACAAAAGAACTCAGACCCATTACCCAGTGGTACCCAATCCTTATACTCTTCTAAGTAAGGTCCCACCCCAGCATCAGTGGTTTAGTGTGGTGGATCTAAAAGATGCTTTTTGGGCTTGTCCATTAGCCGAGGAAAGCCGAAATATCTTTGCCTTTGAATGGGAAGATTCACATACTGGAAGAAAGCAACAACTAAGATGGACAAGACTTCCTCAAGGTTTTTCTGAGTATCCTAACTTATTTGGACAAACTTTAGAAACAATATTACAAACTTTCCCCACTCCTCCTGGAATACAAATTATACAATATGTGGATGATCTCTTATTATCAGGGGAAGCTAAAGTTGAAGTCAGGGAAGCTACCATAAAGCTTTGGAATTTTCTTGGGGAAAAAGGACTAAGAGTATCAAAAGGGAAACTGCAATTTGTAGAACTGGAAGTGAAATATCTTGGACACTTAATAAGCAAAGGTAGCTGAAAACTGAACCCTGAGAGGATTGCAGGGATTTTATCCCTCCCCCCTCCCTCTTCAAAGAAGGAAATAAGAAAACTACTTGGATTATTGGGATATTGTAGATTATGGATTGAAGGGTATACACAAGCAGTAAAATTTTTGTATGGAAAACTGACAGAGGGAGATAATATAAAGTGGACCAAGGAAGATGATGATAAATTAGAAGAATTGAAGTCAAAACTAGCCTCAGTGCCAGCCTTGAGCTTACCCTCATTAGAAAAACCTTTTCATCTGTATGTGAATGTAGAAAGTGGAGTAGCTCATGGAGTCCTGGTTCAAGAGTGGGGAGGAGTGAAGAGACCAATAGCTTATTTATCAAAGATGTTGGACCCAGTGAGCCATGGCTGGCCAGTATGTATTCAAGCTATAGCAGCTACTGCAGTCCTGGTAGAAGAGAGCCGTAAGCTTACTTTTGGAAGTAAGCTAGTTGTGTGTACACCTCATGCAATTCGAAATGTATTAAATCAGCGTGCTGAAAAATGGTTAACAGACTCTAGTATGCTAAAATATGAAGCAATCCTGATAGACAGTGATGACTTGACATTAGAAGTAAACAAGAGTTTAAATCCAGCACAATTTTTATATGGAGAACCAAAAAGTGACTTAACACATAATTGGTTAGAAGTTATCCGATACCAAACTAAGGTACGGGAAGATGTCGAAGAGCAAGCCCTTTCAGAAGGAGAAACAATATATGTGGATGGTTCTTCCAGGTGTATACAAGGGAGAAGAATGTCAGGATATGCTTTGGTTGATGGGAAAAAAATGCAAACTATAGAGAAAGTTACCTTCAAACTGGTCAGCTCAAGCTTGTGAATTATATGCTCTAAAAAGAGCACTAGAATATTTGGCACACAAGAAAGGAACTATATATACTGATTCAAAATATGCCTTTGGAGTAGTACACACTTTTGGTAAAATTTGGGAAGAAAGGGGATTACTCAATTCAAAAGGAAAGGGGTTGATACATGAGAGTCTTATTTTGGAGGTCTTAGAGGCATTAAAATTGCCTGAGGAAATAGCTGTAGTTTATGTCAAAGGACATCAAAAGGGAATGACCTCTGAAATAAGGGGAAATAATCTGGCAGACCAAGAAGCTAAGGATGCAGCAGAGAATGGGGCTCAAAAGGTTAAGCTAATTCTGACTTCAAATGAGGAGGAACTGGAAATTCCAAAATTCAGTGAAGCAGAAGAAGAAGAATTAAGGAAGATAGGGGGAAAGTCAGATGAATCAGGGAGATGGAAACTTCCTGATGGGAGACAGTTACTTAATAAGCCACTCACTAATAAAATATTAGAAAACATGCATCAAAAGACCCATTGGGGTACTCAAGCTTTGTGTGATCACTTTCTAAGGAATTATGGGTGTATTGGGATTTTTGGATTGGCAAAACAAGTAAAGATGTAAAGTAAAGAAACAAGTAAAGAAAGATGTATAATTTGCCAGAAAGTAGATAAAAAGGTAATGAGAAAAACAACATTAGGAGGTCGAGAGTTAGCTCTCCGACCATTTCAAAGTATCCAAGTAGATTTTGCTGAACTCCCTCAAGTACAAAAATGGAAGTTTTTATTAGTAATAACAGACCACCTGACTCATTGGGTGGAGGCTATTCTCACTGCAAAAGCCACAGCCAATGTGGTATGTAAAACCCTTTTGGAACAAATTATTCCCAGGTATGGAATGGTTAATAGGATAGACTCGGACAGAGGAACACACTTCACTTCAAAAGTCTTACAGCAAATAGTTCAAGTCTTGGGAATAAAGTGGGAATTACACACTCCATGGCATCCACAGAGTTCAGGTAGGGTAGAGAGGATGAACCAGACTTTAAAGAGAACCTTGACAAAATTAGTAATTGAAACCCAAATGTCATGGCTGAAATGCCTACCTTTGGCCTTATTGAGGGTTCGCACACAACCCAGGTCAGATTTGGGAGTGTCACCTTATGAGATGATGTTTGGATTACCCTTTCTGACCACCCAACATGAAACAGCCACTTATGATGTAGGGGAGATGAGTGTTAAGAAATATCTCAACACAATTGCAGAAACCCTTGAAAATCTGCGGTTGAAAGGGATAATCCCTCAAACTGCACCTTTAGACTTTAAAATCCATAATATCCATCCAGGAGAGTGGGTACTAGTTAAAACTTGGAAAGAACAATATTTAACTCCACAGTGGGAAGGTCCTTTTCAGGTATTGTTGACAACTGAGGCTGCGATCCGGACCAGGGAACAAGGATGGATCCATGCCAGCAGGATCAAAGGACCCGTGGAAGAACCAAAGGAATGGACTGTAACATCTAAACCGGGTGATACTAAACTGACTCTTAAACGGGGACTGGGTGGTGATGAAATGGGGAGAACTTAAAATGACCCAAGAAATATACAAAGAATTACAACTAATTGGGAAATAAGGCCAAGCTTATATCAGTGGTTTCAAGTTCAGCCTGGAAGAATTCCGAAAAATCTCCATTATTCCCCCTAGGATAAATACTTCCACTTCAAACAGGAGGATCAGGACTGTTTTAGTCAGAGGATTCCCATATTCTCACCTTAGGACTTATACACAAAGGAAGAAGAGTTATTACCTTCATCAGAATTATGTTATATACCCTGCCTGATTCATCTCAGTATTGGACATGTTAGCTGGGTTAAATGTAAATGTTTAAGTGTTGAGTGACAAATATTTTCCCCATTCTGGTAAGAACTAAGAACAGTTAAAATAGTAATTTTGTTTTGTGTATGGGAATTACTAGTGCCTGTTGAGTGGGATAATACCTGAGGAACCATGAGGAAATGTTAAAGACGATTTGCCTGGAAATTAGCAAAAAAGAAAGTGACAAGGAAATAGAGGGCAAGACTGGGTTGGCCGCTGTACTTGCTGCCAAGAAGATCATATATTCCTGCTGTGGGTTGCAACCCCATAGGCATGGAAGGTGGAGGTATAAGCCATACCAGACCTCTGTTATTCCTTTTTCTGTCACTCATTCTGTGTCTCTTCCCTTATGGGATATTGGCAAAATCATGCCACAGATGCTATAGAAAGTAGTATATGGAAAAACACCAAGGTTCCTTTCTTACTACACATACCCACATCAACAGTCATTGTTATATCCCATCCAAATTAGATAATTGTATTCATAATGGGAAAATACTGGATTGCAGAAAACTTGGGGACCAGTGGGGACAGATTGGGAAGTAAGTTTCAAAAGGGGAAAGATGGATTTGTTTCACATATGCTGTTGGGAGTAAAGTCCAAGATTTATATACAAAACTGACTAACAATTAGAAAAAAAGAAATAGATATCTCGGGACTAGAGAAAAATGTGTTTGTGGAAAATTTAATGCATCAGATTGTTGTTTGAAAATAGATGACAACGGAGATGCTGTTCTGGATATAGTCAATGATATCAGAAAAATAGCTCATGTACCAGGTCCAAAAGTGGGAATCAATGCTAAAAAGCAGCTGGTGGGATAATTTACTGGGAATAGAATGGTGGAATAAACTAGGATTTTTTCTCTTGTGTGCTACTGTTGGCCTTATATTTCTTCCTTGTTTAATCCCCTGTTTTATTTGGCTGATCACAAATGTAGTCCAAGGCATGCAAGTAGTAACAATGCCTACAGACTCAAAATTGACTACATCCGGAATGGCACAAAAGGTCATGGTGCTAAAGAAACAAAATAATGTAAAAGACCCCTTTGAAGAAGCAAAATTGATTTGTGAAAAAAATGAACGAATAATGGAGAGTAGAAAACAAGGAATATGGCTCAAGCCAAATGAATTATAAAAGACAGAAAGGGGGATTTGTTATAGATATATATTATAAAGTTGGCTTTTCACAAAGTGTGTGCTATATGAATAATAACATTGTATTAAGAATATAAGGTTTTTATTTCTGCTATTAGTAAAGAAAACTAGGCATAGTGGTAGTAGTTGATATAGTATGCTTAAACTGTCTGTTTGGTCGGGATAACATCCAGTGAACATGTAAAGAAGACCCTGCTATTGATACACCAACTATCAGCATCTACCACCTGAAGAAAGTATGGACCAAGGCCCAACCTGGAGGTGATAATGAAGACACAGCCAAGAAACACGCATGCTCTAAAAAGGCGGACCCAAGGAGGGACCATGCAAAACAGTTCCTGGAATATGGAAACTAGTTTATGGAAAAATATGAATATTCAACAGACTGATGCAATAGAAAGGGTATTTAAAGAATGTCTCTGATACAGCAAGGTGTGGACTTGGCTGAATGCCAAGTCACCCGGCCAGCTGTACTTTGCTTTTTTTCTATCTCCTAATTGTCTTACTTTCTATTAAACTTATCTCTTAAAATCTACATAGAAAGTGAACCTCATTTTTCACAAAGCTGTAACTTCATCTGCCTTTATGTAGCTTCCGGGAGATTTTTAATTACCTTGAGCAATAAATATCATATTTCTTGCTTAGAAACTGAACAAGAATGCAATCCTATCAAAGTCTTTAAATTACAATAAACATCCCTTTGTTATTTTGAGAGTTTTTGACCCTATCTCATGTCCCCCGGTGCCCGCAGAGCCCCGTGGAGAGGGCCCACTCTGGCAAAGCCTCTGGGTCTCTTGAAAAAACCCGCACACCGAGACTGTTATGAATCCTAGGAGACCAACTCCTTAGTGATTTCAGCTTTATTGGGAACAGTCTGGGAAGGGGGCCCGTGGGGTGTGCGCACACCACTGCTGCTCCCGATACGGCATGGAGGAGGAGGATGTCAGCTCTGCCATCTGGCAGATCTGTGTCTGCCTCACGGGAGCCCCCAAGAAGACGCCTGCTGGTTTCAGGTTCAGGGTCTCCATGTCACTCCTGGCTCACTTTGGTTAGGGTGACGAAGGCGAGGAATCCTGACTAGAGCTTTGATGTTGTCCGATGTCCCTTCTGGTTAGAAGTGTTACTTCAGCTCTTTACCTGCACGGGGGGTCGTGGCTCATTGTTTTTAGGGGTCTCCACTAGACGAATTCCCTCTCCCCTAAGTTCCATGGGAATCGGACATTTGCATAACTAGGTGATGTCATCCTCCTCCTCATGGTCTCAGGTGGTTCACTATCTTGGAGGAGAGGGGAGCAGCGGAGGCCACACCTGACGGTAAGGGAATTTACACAACAACTCATTCAACTAACAACTCATTATCCTCATTAACTTATAACATTGGAACTTTGTATCAGCTTTCTAACAATTTATTCTCTACAGAGACTGGAAGGGAATGGCCTTGGAACTTCCTCTCCGAAATGGAGTTGTTTTTCAGGGAATGTTGTCCTGTTCATGCCGTCTTCAGAGTTCGCGCGCCCAGTGCGGAACCGGGGCTCGGGGTTTTCTAAATAATAAAACTCAGCTGCACAGAGCTCCTGGGGGTGGCAAAAAATCCCCTCTCCCTGCCCCATTTTAATAACCTCTTTAAGACCCCCTGGTCATATTTAACCCCTTTCTCAGAAAGGACAATCTGGAGGAGGTGTAACGTGGCTTCCTTTTCCTTGGAAAAAGCCTTCCCCATCTCCTCCAGCCCCAGCCTCTCACCTGTTTTACCAGGTACCCGCTGCAGTATGCATTTTTCTGGAGTCTTTCCTCTAAAGGGTTTGTGCTTTCATACTCTGAGTTTTCTGTTTGGAGCTTTTCCTCGGGAGGTTTCGTGCCACCATACTCCGAGTGGAGTCTCACGACTCCCACCCCCATGGCCAGCCGCCGAGGCTTCAGGCTGGGCCCCCTGCCTTTTCTCTCCGCAGTACCCTCTTTGCACTCCTTCAGAGTTCAAAGAGTCCTGGTCCGCTTCAAAATCACCCATTCTTCTAACGTCGTGGGTCACCATTATGCAGGGGGAAAATGGGCAACTGAATAACAGAATCAATATGATTTCAGCAGAAGCCATTTATTACATTGCATGCCAGATATAGATTCTAGGTCTACTGTCCACATGGGCATGCATCTCCGGGTTGGCTAAGCTGCTTGTTCATGAGGCAGGCACACATCCTTCAGGACATCCAATTGGTCAAGTGTCCATCATCACGTTGTGCTTCCCCTATCTAGGGTTTACATTTTTTGCAGACAGTTTCTCAGGCTCTCTGTTCTTATTTTTGATCCTGTTGTTTTCTCAGTAACCTTGATGAATTCCTGAGAGCTCTAACAAAACTGCAGGTGGTTTGATAATATTACTCGCAAACAGTTTGGCTGGTGCATCAGAATGGCCTGTTATACAGATACATTGCTACAGGGAGCCATTCCTCTCCTAGTAGTTTTGAATTATTTTTAGAAATGGGAATTTCCGGGTCCCACCAGGTTACTGGATGAAACACTGGAGGGTCATAAATATGAGCCCAGTAGATTTGCACATTGACACCCATAACACAAGAGCTAAACAGCAAAACATAAAGGAAAGGTCTTACTTTTGAGTTAGCCAATACAATGGCCATGTAGGCCAAGAAGATATTTGTGGCACTGGGTTCTGCCCCCACACACTGCATCATCCTAGATGCTTCAGTATCCAGAGCCTTGAGATCGCCCCATGTTGGTTTTACTTCTCTTCCTCTTCTCCCCTGTTGAGGGGTTGGTCAGCTTCAGCTTGATCATGTCCTGTACAGGATTCTGCTGGGCATCCTTCCAGCTCATGGTATAGTTTGACAGCTTTAGTCAGTACCCACAATGGACCTGTAGGGGATAGAACACAAGCATATCCTCTCCCCCATGTTAGTGAATCAGCTGGGCCTTGCCATTGTACACCCAATTGTGGATCCTCATATAAAACTTTTGGAAATTGGTTCTGTGCATGCAAATCTTCAGTATCGCTCTGCTGGGGATTGAGATTGATGATCTGCATTCAAAAAATTTGTTGTAAATCTTGCATCTAATGCATCTAATTGGTCTTGAGGGGCCATATTTCCCCTTTTTGTTTTAATAACATGCACTTATTTTACTATGAACATTAAGGCAACACAAAAGTAAAACACTACATGTAATAAAACAATAAGCTTATTATGTGCTCAGCTTTAGCACCAAGCAAATATAAGCAAGGTAATACATGTAATCATTAGTACACGAGAGAAAGGGTAGTGATTTAGAAAGATACATCATCAACTGCCTAAGTACTTTACCATCACCCAGAGTCTGCAATTGTTGGGGAACTCCATTTCACAGCAAGGACCTGGAGAACATTTCCTGGGTGAGGTTTTCAAGTTTACACTGAAAGGGGGTCCAGCTTTTATAAGCCCAAATCAGCAAGTCAAAGTGACTTGATTACATTTTTAGTGCAGAAACACCTGGGTCTGCTGGCATACTTCCCAAACAGTCAGGTCCAGGGCTTGGCCAGAGCCTAGGCCTTGACTGGGAGGGTTTCCCTAAAATATCCTACAAACAAGCCTCTATTAATATCAGGTGGGAAAGTTTCTTAAAATTATATATTTCTTGCAGATAACTACACAAGGTTATGTGAAACGTTCTAAAGTAGACAGTTGTCATCTATTCTTAGCTAAATAATCAATGGTAACATGAACAACCAGCGAATAACCAAAGGAATGCATATGAGTAACATCAAATAATATCTTACAGCTAATTTCCTTTATAAAAGCCCTGTGTATTCATGTTATGACATTAACAACAGATTCAGAATTGCTAATCATATTGACTACTTCTTGTGTAAAAACTCTTAAAGCTAACACTGCTGCATGTAGGTCAAGCTCTTGAGTGGAGCCACCTGTTTGATGTATTGCATATTTCCTTTGTGGCAGGACGTCATCTCCTGTTACAGAATTCCTCAGGGAAGGTGGACATGATGTATACCTAGGCCTTGAACTACCCGAGCTGAGGCCTTCACAAAGGCCTGAGTGAGGCCTTGAAGCCTGTGACGCAGTTAAAAATACTTAGCCGAGTGTTGGGCAGTTAGAAATTAGTAGTTAAGGTGTCAGGGAAAGATAATAAGGTTGTGAAGGTCATTGAGTAGAATTGTTAGTAGGCACGTGATAGCCACCTTAAGAGTAAGTAAAATAAAGTGTTTTCATACTTGTCTCTGCTGTATGCCAATGAAAAAGCCACTGAAAATGTAAACTATATAGAAATGTATATAAGCAGCCATCTTAATCGAAATAAACCAAAACGTAGCACTTAACCACGTTGACTCGATCTGCATTCTCTTTACAGTCCAACTCCTTTTTATCTCAGGTAACCCTTCTTCAATCTCCCTCCCTCCCCCCTCCCCCACAGATAGCTTATTGGCTTTGTCCATCAGCTGGTGCATATGGACAAGATAACCCAGGCCAGACAGATGTTCAGCAGGGAGTTATCTCTGGTGCCAAAAGGGCGAGACCCCCAGCTGAGAAAAAACATCTTTGCCTTGAGAGCGAGATGTAGAGAGACATAATTATGGACTGAATAATACTACTTTTACACTATAAAAACTACACAAATTTTCACAGAGGCAGAAGTCTCCTATACACTCTCTGGAAACCTCCAAGACCTCCTATGAAGCTTGGACGCATCTTTGTAGATACTTTTCTGGAAACTGAGAGGAAGCATCCTATGTATGCCCCATCAAAAACTGAATGGAAAGATACATTGAAACCTAATCTATACTATTTCTTCGCTAGCTGTAAAAATATGGGTACATCACTTTCGCATTGTTTTGTTTATCTACTAGTAGTGTTTCTTTGTTTATCCTGTGCAGTAAGTAATCTGTTAAAGTCTTATGTCTGTTTTCCTTGGTCTATTGAATAAATAATTAATTTTGTAATAGACGTAATTGGCCATTATTAAGAATCTGCGAATGAGAGTGGGTTTTGGAGTGCTGGCTGCTTCAGTAAAGCTACTGTCTACTGCCAGAGGCCTGGGCAGAGGCAGAAACTTTTTTAAACTCCCCTCTCTTCATTCATAACATCTATTTATGATCTTCTTGCCACATAATGACTGCCTTCGCTGTGTCCCCTAATCTGTCAATTAAAAAAACATGACATGCACTAGGAATAGGGCTATGGCACATGATAGTTTATAGTGTTAAAGGCAAGTGAACAACATTTCTGCAACAGTTTGAAGGCAAAGAGAAAGAAAATCTGTCCCACCAAATTTGTCAGTACTATATGAAAAATAGCTGACTTTTGTAACAAATACTCATAACTTTCAAGAGACAGTGGTAAATGAATAACCTATGGATCATATCCCATCAATTGCACAATGCGGTTTCTGCCCTTAGTAATTAATTAAAGACACATAGAGTTCTATCATGGTGGTGATAGTTTCTTAGGTGTATTTGATAAAAAAATCAATTCTAAGTAGATTGTTCTGTCTCTTTATTAAATTATCTTATTAAAGCTGTGGGGTAAGATGCAGTAGGGAATAAAAAAGCCAACTGGCAATTCTGTCTGCTTCTGCAGTGGAGATTTGTGAGCTAATTATATCTAGTTCTCAAAAATAGCCTCTTCAGATAATGTTCGTGGGGAAGTCAGGGTCTTCTTTCAAGTGAGCAAACAAATGCTTTAATTGATGAGTGGCTAAACCTAGCATGGGTCTTACCCAGTGTCCTGGTTTGAGACAAAATTTAGGAAGAAACTTCCCAAAGGGGTCTGCTCTAAAAAAGCCAATTCCAGCAGCCCCTCCCCCAACCAGTTCGGGAGATAATCTCCTTAGAGAAAAGTGGAAAAATATTATGTGGGGTCATTGGTTGGAGACAGAAATCATGACTCGAGTCCTCTTGATCATAAGACAAACAGCACGCTTTATTGTTTGGAACCTTCTTATATAGTGGGTTCAAAACTCCTGGGTCCAGACAACTGATTGGTCTGGGTTTTAACACCGCCCAGCTCCTTGACCAGTGGTATGTCTGCTTTCTGGATTGAACATGATCGACTGAGGTCTCTGCTTGGGTCTGAATCCAACCTATCCCTGCCTCATCTGAGGACTTGTTTTACTTCTAGGTTGGTTGAGTTTGAGGGTCCGATATGGCTATATTTATATGGTAGATGCATGCCAGCTACAACCGTGACAGAAAAAACTGTTTATTTCACAAGCAAAGTACTCACAAACATGAAAAAATGAATAATATTAAACAACAAAACCTCTCACTCTGAAGAGATGGTAAATTCAGAGAGTCCTTCTGTAGTTCAGGGAGTCCTTTCGTGGGTGTGTCTTGGCTCGCTCAGTCTCTCTGTCCCTCCAGGGCTCGGGCCTGGCATGCAGGCCACAGAGCAGCTTGGGGGTCCCCCGAGGGATTGTCCTGGTGATCTGGACCAGAGAAAAAAGCTGAAAAGTTCCAGAAAAAAAGACACAGTCCCAGGAAAACTTTTCTTGCCACAGCTAATGAGGAAAACCAGCAAAACCATCTCTCTCTCGCTCTGCACTGCTTCGAGCTCCAGCTCAGAGAGAACTGAACTCTTATCTCTCTGTGTTTTGAATACAAGTGCCTCAGGCATTCCACTGCTTCTCCCCCCCCCC
>JANPWX010019021.1:0-28940 GCA_024734555.1 Trochalopteron elliotii
CGCCGGTGCCGGTGCGCGGCTGCGGAGCCCCGCGTGGGCCCCGCTCCGCTGCCCCACCCAGCCCCGCCGCCGTGCTCTCCACGCGTGTCCCGGGTGTCGCCTCTCGCTGCTTGGGACTTGGAGTGGGAGGTGATGCTGTTTTCGTGGGAGATGCGCCGCAAGGGCGTGTTTTGGGGTGTAATTAGCTCTTAATGAATCCTAAAAATGCTCGTATATCATGAAATCCCCAAAGCGCTTTTATCTCGGTAGATGTCTAACGTGCATGTGTTGGTGTGAAGCTTTACAGCCCAAAAATATGTTGCTGGCAATCGTCCTCAGGAACAGAGCCTTATCCCTTCGTTACAGGGAATCATAGAACCACTGAGGCTGGAAAAGATGTTCAAAATCATCAGCTCCAACTCTCGACTGGATACCACCATGCCCACTCAACCATACCACAAAGTACCACAATCTCCTTTTGGTTTTTTGACATTTCCAGGGATGGTGATTCCATCACCTCCTTGGGGAGCCTGTTCCGATGCTTAACCACTCTTCCACTAAAGAACGTTATTTTTCTTCTAAAACCTCTATGTGTATAATCAGATGTTCTCCCCCTCTCCCCATGGTTATAGATTTCCATATGAAACCACGTTTTTTGCCTATGGTTATGGCTAGCTGAAATGTGAATTTACTACTAATCCAATTTATTTTTTCCTAAAGTAATTTTCTAACCAGGATTGCTGTTGCATTTTGGCAAAAAGCTTTGTACATTTTGACATACAAAAGTAGTTACAGACAGACAAAACAGCCTTTTGTGGTGATTTAGGAAAGGTGTACAACTGATGCCTGAAAACATTTCCATGAAAATCTAATAAATTCTTCATGAGATATTAACCTCTTATGTTAGAGGGAGTTTTTTTCTTTAAAAAAAAGTATTGAAAGATTGCCATAATCCTCAAAAATACTAAAGTTTACCTAAGTAACTTAAAAGTAAACTATGAAATATTGTGTGGTTATGTCTCAGCTAAGGACCAAATTAGAACTGATAATAAAAAAAGGCAAAGGCCTTAGTGTGTTTCATGAATCATTATGTATATGACCTTTGAAGTTCTTGTACAGAAAATATTTTAGATCTCATTTTTTTATTTGTGTGTGTCTATTCTGAATGGTCAAGAATGTTACTGTGTTACTTGGCATTCTTTATTGAGCAAACATTTCTGCTGAACATTTCTTAAAGGGAAATGCAATGCTGAAAACTACTCAGCCTAAAAAATATGAGTAAAAGCTAAAGGCCTTTGCCAGATTCATTATTTTAAAATAATGTCTACACAATGTCAAAAAGAACAAAAAATTTAATTTCTTCTGGACTTTCATGGTAATTGACTGGTAGCTGATTTAATCAAAAAGCTGTTTGGAGTTTTGTATCCATCACTCTCACTAATTGCAATCCGCCATCCAAAAGCTTGGTCCAGCTTTGGAGGCCAGTTCCAGCTTTGTCCTAGTGCAGATGGTGAGATTAGGCATTATCACATCTCACCACAACACCTTTTATGTTTATTGGAATCATGCTACATTTGAGATCATCCCTCAACTTCTTTCCTTTTTCATTTTCCGTGATTTTAATATTTTTGTGACATTAATTAATTAATATTTTCTGCAAACCCAGCCAGTGCATGCATCTCCTTCAGTATGGATGCAGGCTATCAAAAGATTCTGCCTCCAGTTTTCTGCCTCCTGTGGGTTGTTATAAAAACTCACATTTGTATACCTAGGTCTTAATTGTGCCCAAATTAAGGTAAGGAGGAAAATCATCCTGGCTGCAGGATCAGGCTCTCAGTTCTAACTCCTGTGCACAGTATTAGGCCTCATGATACTGTGAAGAACGAACACAGAATGTTTTGGAATATGATCTGAACTACTACTCCTGGCCTGATATATAAAAGTTAATACCCCTGAATTGACAAACTCCGAGCTTCAGAGTCTTTCTTTCTTTTTTTTTTTTTTTTTTTTTTTTTTCAGAAACAAGAAAGGGGTGGTGACAGGCAGGTGGGCTGACAAAATATGGCTTTCTCTCTTTTTTTGGTATGGTTGTCAAATATATCCATGATACCTAAGAAAAGCCAACATAAAATGGAGGAAAAGAAAAACCATAACATGGAGGAGAGGACAGAATTCTGAGCTGTAGGATTATAAAGGTAAAGAGACCAGGGCTATAAGAAAGGGTTGTCACCTAAAAGATATTAAAATGTACACATAGATGATTGCACGTTACAGAAATTTCTTCATCAACATCTCCTTATCATTTATAGCATATTGAAATCCATAAATTAACATCTAGCTTTAAAGGCAAAACAACTGCCAAAGATTCATTGTAAGATTATGTAGTGCATGTAACTCTCATCACAATTTCATCACAAAATGTATATTATCAAGTCCTCTACCCAGTCTCTCAGCTTGACTTTTGTTCTCTCTTTTTCCCTTCAAGAAGATCATGAGATGGATTCAGATGGAGATTGCTGTGAGATTTTACTACTTGTTTAGAGCATATACACATTTTAAAGAGCTGTTCATTAAAATTTCCTGGAGAATTCTAACCTGTATATTGAATAAATTATGAAGGAAATGCATAAATCTTGAATATTAATTAATCAGGGAAACAGACTACCTCACCCCATGCCAGATAGTAATTTTTACAGCTTGAGCTTTGTTACTGAAAACAAAACAGTTCAACCATTCAAAATGAAAGGAAATCGTTAGCATTTCCAGAGGACTAATTCATAAAATTTAAACATTAGCATAATTGTTTCTGAAAAATCTCTGATTAACATTTTTTTCATCTGTGTATTGCTCTTCATAGAGTTAAGAGACAGTAACATAAGATGATATTCTAATACCAGTTTTCTGCCAAGTTATTACTGAATTCCAAGAGTTTCCTCTGCACATTAATGGAATGCCCCTTGAAATTTTAAATCAATATCAAGCCTTCTTTATTATAAAACATATTTTTCTGAATAAAATATGTTTAGCACATCAAACCAGTAAAAATAAGTCAATATTTTCTACAAAATTTATTTCTTGCTGGATTAATATCATTAGAGACAGTATGATATCCATATACCAGTAACTGACATGATAATAGAAATAAAGGAGTCTGCATATGCCAGAAAGTCCAGGAAAATTTCTCTCATCACAGGCACAAAAGTGCAATATGTTAAATAAAATGCTGTTTTGAACCAAGCAATTATGTGAGTTATTTAATTGGTATGATTATTGTAGGCAGTCCTCACATCTACTGAAAGCGCAGCACTTGTCACATATTAAAAAGAAAATATTTGCTTTCAGAAATTTTTGGTGTGTATTAATTTCAATAAATGCGTTGTTTGTCTAGACACAAGGACTATTCAGTAAAACATGCTTTGTTTGCTCACAAATAGTTCTGATTAACAGTTAAGGAACTTAGCTTTTTATTTAAATATGTGAAAGCACTTGATTTATCTCAGTAAGGTAAAACCTATAATAATTGAATAGATTTTTTACCAGGTAATTAATGTTTTTTGTCTATTTAACCTGAAAACCATTTTTTTTACTAGGTAGTATTTTTGGAGTTAAATGAGATTATTTTATTAAAAAAAGAAGTAGGTCTTGTCTATTTATCTTTTGATTAGCTTTATTTGCTTTTATCTTCTATTTGTCAAAACTTAAAATCTTCTGATTTTCCCTTCATACATGAAAAATGCCAAATATTCCTGGGCTGTTAAAAAAAAAAAAAAAAAAGGAAAAAAAGAAAAAAAATCTAGAGTTTTCACATTTTAATTGTACTTTTAAGCTATTGATATTTCAGTCCTTGTTTAAATACTCAGGAACAAAGGCAGCCAGAGAAGTACCACTGCTTAAAACATTATAGTTCCTCTGATATCTAACAATTCAGGAAAATCTTACATATTATAAAAGTTCCATTACCTCCTTATTTTATGAAAACACAAATCAAAACTCTAAAAATTTATTTGAATTTATATATTATAATTTTTTTCCAAATAAAAAAAATCACAGGGATAATTTGCATACTTTATGTCTAAGATCATGTAAAAAACTGAGTAATAAAAGAAGGTAAAGATCTGTGGATGCGAGTTTTAAGGCATCAAGCCAGAGTCACTGTGATGTACTAAACAGTGTATCCTCCAGGACTGCAGCTTTGCTCTTTTATGTGTTTTGACTTATTTTGAAGCCCTTCTAATTAATGAAAGTCCTGTATTTACTGATTTTTCAGTCGTTCTCTTTCCTTCTTTTTCTTTCACAGAGAAATAAAGCAATGTAGTTCATAATGTGTTTGCTCTTTCTTTGTATAAAACTGATGCCTTTGATTAAATTCATGGAGGTTTACAAATGAGGCCTACATAAAGCATTCTGCTTTTAATGTCAGACGGAGAAATACAAACATTCCTGCTGCTTTACTGGAATTACTGTTGTAATTCCATGTCTAGTCTTGTGTCACAGATGAACAGTTTGTCATATTCACAAAAATACTAGGAACTGCTTCTTAGTTATTATATTGGTATTCTGTCTTTGTAAGCAACACTTATTGGAAGCAGGTCTTAAATGGAAATTTTTGCTGCTTTTCAAATGATCTGACGTAATTTACAGATGCTTCAGATTTGAGGCAGCTCTCAGATACAGATGTCGCACATTGTACCCAAAGTACTTTACATCTCACTTTATTTTGTAGATTTATTGAGAAAAGTCTAATCTGTGTGTGATTTTTAACAGTAAGCCAAATACATTTGGAATTTGTTAATGTTTAAAGTAAGGCTTTTTACGTGTTTATACATGTGATGGTAAGATTGTAGCCTTGCTGGTGGAAACCTGTAAGGAGGATATTATGTTCTATTGTCAAGAAGCATTCACAGTCTGTCACATTAGTGCTAGAGATGTGTGTAGAAGAGTAATTATTATAAGCTGACATGCAGGAAATGTAAGTAAAAATAGATAAACCTCAAAGGAAAATTCAGCTGTGTGGCTTAGGTACTGTTTTTCTCCAGATGTTTAATGTTATGACACTAAATGTTATTTAGCATTGCGCCTAATTTTGCTATGTAAAATAATTTTGTATTTATATAACAAATAGAAATGTGATTTTCTTAGCTCTGCACTTAGTTTCCTATCAAATTAGATAAAAGCAGAGATACAGACAGTGAGTTATCATTAATCCAGTATTTAGAGATATGTGACATCACGTTTTTAATTCTCTTTATACAGTTCCACAGTATCAAGCAGAAAAAGTATCTAATTCTGCTAATGTAACAAACAGTTTTTATAAAAACTTGTTGAAGCAGATGTTGTAATATTGCGGCAAGAAGAAGCACTACATGGCATTTTTTGCTAGAATTAGACCTGCTATTTCATGAGAATGTTTGATTCTGGTCATAAAGCAAGACTTGCATGCCAAAATGATAGATGCCTTAAAAGAAGCTTTGATAAATAAAGTCCTGCAGACCTTGGCATTCACAGTTCCCTTTTGGCGACAGTGAGGAATGGCTGAGTAATAGTTAGGAAACTGACTTAAGATAGTTTATTGCAACTAAATATATTAGGGCTAGATCTGCAGCTAGTGTGAATCAGCATATCTGCCTTCAAATTACTTATGTTGCATTGTGTCAGCAGAGAATCTGGCCCATATCCATTATCTAGAGGGAATATCAACTACTACAAAGCATACTTATCTAACCAAAAGCAAACGTAGTGTACATAGCTCATTGATGTTTCTTGTAACACTTATGTTAACCTTTATAGTGTGATAAAAATCTGGCACAGTTATGTATGGTTGCAAAGGATCTTGCTTTGATAGTATCAACAATTATAAATTAGCATTTATTGCTTTTAATGCTGCTTCAAATTACATTGATAAAAGCTTAACTTGATATTGATGAGAGGACCAGTAATTTAGGATCTTGCTGTTGCTCTAATTAACTTTACTGGGAGCAGAATGAGGCCTCTCCTCTGAAACAGATCTGCCTTCCAAAGTAGTATGATGTGGTTTAGGTTTTTTTCCTTTTAATTTTTTTTTATATCTGTAGAGTATTTTTTGTGTTCTCCTGCTGCACGTATTTCACATCTTGTAACAACCACATTTTACAGAACCACTAAGTTTAGAATCCTGGCTTTTACATATAAACAAACGTATTATTCAGCTCAGTAAAATCACCGAGAGTATATTCAGATACAGAGGCATCTGCAGAGTTCCAAGTTAAAAGTTCTTTGAAATGACAACTCTGCAAGACCCAGAGTAACATTACAAACCCTGATTCATTCTTTATTTGTTTGGCTCAATTAATGAAAATTTACTAGTTATCGGAATTTTGAGCATAAACACTGGGACTAAGAAGTATCCCAATTAGTGGATGTGATGTTGTGACCATTAAACCTGTTTGGCAGATGCTCCAGCAATAACTTACGGGCAAATCAAAGCATTGAAGTACACAGAATTTTACACGTGCTGAATTGTCTGCATCATTTATATGACATCAAGTTTACTTCAGGCTGTGGAAGTAGTTTTGCTGTTAAAAATACAGTTGTGGTTTCTGCTCATTTTAAATAAGAAACGACATTACAATCACTCAGAGAAACAAAGAGGAATGCTTTGGTGACTCTAAATTTATTATACTGGCAACACCACTGAAAACTACGAGTGTCCATGTACTCTCTGTTTCATGCAAGATTTATTTGTTGTGAGAGAAAACCCTGATGGTTGGTTAGTGAATTAGGTCAATAAGCAGTAGGATAGTGATAGGGGAGATTCTATTGCTCTTGGGGATTTAGGCTTCCTAGCACGACATTTAAATCAATAGGAATCATCAGCTACCCTAATCTGCCCGTACCAAATAGCACTGGGCCTAAGGTGGTGGAGAAAAATTGGAAGAGACCCTGGGAAATTGCTTTCTTTTCCTTGAAAAAATTAATGAAATGTATTATGTAGTTGCTTATAAAGATTTTTATAATCTTTTCTGTTTCTGCAATTTTATTAAAAATACATTGTAATTTCTAAAGATAACACTAATTATAATAATAATTACTTGTTATTTATGCAGTCATGGAATTCAACTATTTTTGCAAATGCATCAGTAACCTGTCAAAATGTAGAGAAGAGAGCGGCACAAGGTGAGAAATTCCAATTACAGCATAAACAAAATGTTAAGATCCTGTCTTGCAGCTGCTGGTATTAGTTAATACTGATACAGTTAAAATTAAAGTGCTGATACAGTTAAAATTACAGCAGAAAGACACAGTTAAAATTACACAGCTATGTACAACCAATATGAAGAAATTTAAGAAGCCTCCATTTCGTAGGTTAAATAATACTTAATCAGTAATAATTCAAATTGTTGATGATACAAACCAGAACTATGTAAGTCTGTCAATGAGATCAATGATAAATCTGTGTTGTTTTCACCTTACGTTTTCACTGAGTACACAGCAATTTGAGGTGAGTGTATATTGCCATAGCAGCACTTAGAAATCTGGGAAACAATGTTTTTCTAAAGGCAAATTTATTTTCGTTTCTTAGTAGCAGTCAAATATAATTTAATTTTGGTCAATTTTCTATATAAAATACTGAATTACATTTGTTATACAGGTGATAACAATTTTAGAAAACATATTATAAATGGTGCATCGCTGAAAAAACCTTATTGTAAAACATAAGTAAACCCTTTCTTTGTTTATGTGGTTATAATTGATAAAAAGATCTTTGCAGACAAAAGACTGTATCTTAGGCCACCTTTCAAAATAAGCATTAGAAACTCCCTTAAACTCCACTGCCTGCTCACCCAGGAACACGTTAACCTTAGAGAGCTACGTCAGCTTGCAGCCGATATTCACTGACGGCGTCTTTCTGACTGTCAGCCAGGGAGCCTGCTTGCAGCACCTACATGGGATGTGTGTTTGTTCAGTCAAATGTTGTTGCCATTATACCATTTTTACAGCAATAAAGTTCCATTGAGGCCAATTAGGAACTACTAGAGTGGAGACTGAGCAACAAATTTCAAAATTTGATCCATCATTTCTTGGCTGTCAAACCCCGTGCCCATCTGCTCACATGGCAAGCAGCCCACTTGCAAGTGAGCTGGACCTTTCCTCTAAGAAATGAATGACAGGGAAGAACAGCTTAGTTGGTCTGCAACAATGCAAACAATTTTTTTTTCCTGCAGGAGGTGTGGTCCAATATCTAGGAGAACTGCACAGCATTTGCCTTCTTTCACTTAATTAAATATTTGACATGTACATTGTTAGAAATGGTTAAGCAACAGAGGAAAGAAAATCAGGGGTTTACTGCTACTGGTTGCTGCCAAAAAGACAGGTTGTATTGGAACAGGTGCTTTGAAAATCTGTGAAAGCCAGCTGAAAGGTGTCAAAATGTGCATAACATGAACCAATAGTTCACAGACATTTTGTGTGAATTTGGTGTTGTATCAGGAAAGTTTAGAAGGAACCCTCAGCAGAGATTATCTGCCTTAGGAACAGCCAGCCAGCTTAACAGGCAGACCCTTGTCTGCTCAATCACAGCATGCATGATGCTCTCATGCAGGAGGGAAGACAAAGGAAAGAAAAAAGATTTCCTTCTGTTACATTTATATCCTTCATTGTCTTGGAATTATCAAATCAGGAAAAAATATATCATAATCTCTTCCTAAGGTATGTTAAGCTGATCATGTAGCCTAAAAATAAAAGTAGATCAATTGAGACTCTATAAGCTGTATTTGGGTGAGTGATTAACTGCAGAGTGTGTGCAGGTAAAAGAAAGCAGAATGCATGATCCTTTTTTATCATACCAGTCAAACTAATGCCTGTGAGCCACACTTGTCCCTTGACCTTGTTAAATGTGGCCCACGTGTTGGAGGGAGTACAAGAAACTTTTCTGACACATTCCCTTCCCACATGTTTTTCCTGCAGTGTGCTACTGTAGAGAGTTCTAAAACACATGGGACTACAAGTGGGTTCCCCATGTGCATTTAAAACCTAACAGAGCTACAACAGTCAAAACCACATGGGGATAGAAAAGGAGCATCAGGAAAAAGAAAGCTTTTTGACTATTTGTGCTCATGTTCTTCATGTGCTCAGAAAACACATGGGAGAGCAAGAGCAAGACAAAAAAGACAAGGGAGAGCAAGAGAAGAAAGGAAGAGGAAGAAAGAAGCAGACAGAAGCAAAGAAAAAGGAACAAAGCAAGATGGCATTGAAAAGGAAAAGGAGAAAAGACAAGTGAGAGAGGAGAAGGCATTGCAAGGAAATGACAGGAACTGACAGGGAAAAAAATCATAGAGAAAATCATTTCACTGCATGAAAGGATTAAACCAAATAAGCTTGCCTGTGCTTTTCATTTCAGCTTTATAGTTCGTGTGCGTGTTTAGTTTTAACAAATGTAAGAAGAGGCATCTTGTGCACATTCCCCCATGTCATCCCTCCTTTCATTTTGTCTCCCAATGCTGCATCTTTGTTTCTGCTTCTGCTTTCTGTCTCATTCGGTCTCTGCTTACCCCTCCCCTTTTTCTCTTCTCTGCCTCTCACAGGCAATGAATGAGATGTAGCATATCATTGTATTAGCAGGGCCAGGTTTTTCCTGAACTTGCCTTGAAAATGAAATGCCAGTATATTGTTATTCTTTCAGCCTTTTTTCCCCCCTCAAGACTCAGTGGAGACAGCCTGAAATCCTCAACAGAAACCTAAGTAAGCATATGAGTGAAATGTGACTTTTGCTCCATGTCAGTCATGGGATATGGTCATAGTCTTGATTTTGAGGAGCTTTACAAGAAGTCAGTGCTGGGAAATTTTTAACTTTCTTGGTGAAGTCAAATAGGAAAAAATAAACTATCTCCCATCTTCGTCTCTCATGCTTGTGGACACAAATCTGCATGTGCATGCTCTCCTCTGGATTTCCCGAGGTGTACAACTCTCTGTGTGCTCCACTTACCCTGTAATCTGTCATTGGGAAAGACAGTTTTGTGTGTCACATAGCAAATCTAAGTACTCTCACAAAAACATACAAATAATATGTTATCTAATATGATACATTTGGTTTAATTTGAATTGGAATAAAATTAAATAGCTTTGAATCAATTTTTTATTGTATTATCATTAGATAGCCTTTTGTGTCATCTCAGAATTTTTTCTTTGATTTGGGGATGAAAATGACGCTGGTATTTGGCATTGCATTTAGATTTATGATTTTTATCTTTAAAAACAAAGCAAGAGTCTTTAAATATGTATGTATGTATGTATGCTTTCTTTGGATCTTACCCTCTATTTTTCTGTTTCTTGTTGTTGACCCTTTTTAGCTATATGGCAGGATCTCAAGGTTTCCAGACTAAAGCCAGGAACTCAGGAGGATGAACAGCTTTCAGGAAACGGTCAACAGCTCTCAGGGTGCAATTCTAAAGGTCATTTGTTACCACATCTGTTCCTGTCAAGGCATCCTCTCTGAGGCAAAGCCCATCTGAGAGGCTGGAAACCCTGGGAGGTTCTATGGTAGGATTTTCTCTCTCATGCTGTATGATGAGACTGAAAAGAGTGCATTCATCTGTGGAGTTCTCCCAGTGTCAGGGAAAGCTGTCAGAAACCTTTTCCCCCTGCCCTGTTTCACTGTGACCTTCATTTCCCAGCCAGTGGCCTGAGTCTAAGTGCAACCCCCGCCCCCCCAGTTAATATTAGGATATGTCTGATTTCCCCTGGTTCTCTGGAGGCAGTGTAAAACTGGAGAACACCATTTGGCAGAAAGTCCAAGATTTTTTGAATGCGGCTGTGACAAATGAGAGTCAGAGGAGAAGGGAAGAATGCTGGGGTTGAATGACTAGCCCAGAATGAATGCTGGGGATAGCTTTGCTAGTGTTGGAACTTCTCAATGCTGAAAGTTGTTCACTCTGTGGAAGTTATGGAGTTGATTAGGCTGGGCAAGTTGTGCTGCTCAGGCTTGGAGCTAGAGTCCTGGTTTGTGCTTCCCACCATCCACTCACATCACTGGGATCACTGTGCCACATTGTACTAGAAAAATGCCGTAAGTGTTTTGTATATAGAAGTGAGGACAAGCATGCATTTTATGGCAGTAATCTAATTATTTAAGATGAGATATTATGGTGATATTGTAGTAGTGAAAAAAAAAAAAAATAGAGGCAGAATTTAGAATATTCTGTACTGGACTGTTATCTAGCCCAGTTTTTAAATTACTTAAGAAGTATTCTTATATCAGGTAGATATAAGATATGTAGATATCATTATATTATATCAGGTAGATAATATATGTTTTAAAATGTAAGCACATTCCAGAGTACTTGTTTAGTAACTCTGTTATTTATAGGACTATAGGAATATTATCAGCCAAAGCATCTCCTAGCACAATCTGATAACGCCCTGTTGGCATCTATGTAGGTGTACCATTTATTGGCTAGACTGCTTTAAATAACTAAACTTTGATATGTCTCTGTTCATATTTTGGAAAATAAATTGTTTCTGTTATTTAAAGAAAGTGAAGATATAGTAGCTTAGAGCATAACCCATTTTTAAGCATAAATAAATTCAGACAGATTCTTCAAACATTCTAAAATTTCAGTAATTTTTTGATGTCTCTATTGCTCTATGAAGGTAAAAAAGTTAGGTAAAAGTGGTACTTGGTGGAAGAGTGTTTTGTCCTTGTTTACACTGAAGAGGTATTCCAGAACTGTTCCACATTGTGTCTTACATAGCAGACAGAGGATAAAAAATGGTGCGTTCTGCATCTGTCACTCAAAGAAAATTCCCCTTTCCCTTTTTGGGAAACTTGCCTAAGAATAATGGGATATGACTGATAGCAGTAATCCATATTTAGGCAACTAGAAGATTGTGACATCACTAGCTAGAGTGAGGGAATGCAGACAAAGTCAAAACATCTGTTATGGTAACTCTAACTTACTCTACTGTTTCTAATTGTTGCTGTGTCATAACTTACATTCCTACATCATCTTGCCATAAAGGTATCTAGCTTTGAAATTCAGGTCTAACTTTAAATTATTTGCTTTACCCTTCATATAATAAAATTAATATTCTGAAACACAGCAGTTGATCTTTGTGTTGTGTTTGCCTGGACAAGTTTTTGTAGTGAGAGGGCTACGGGGGCATTTCTTTGAGAAGATGCCAGAAGCTTTCTCCATGTCTAACAGAACCAATACCAGCCAGCTCCAAGACAGACTTGCCACTGACCAGGGCCAAGCCCATCAGTGATGAAGGTAGGGCCTCTGGGATAACATGCTTAAGAAAGGGGAAGGAATCCAGTGCAACTTCACTTGGAGAGAGGAATGAGAGTATGTGAAAGAAACAGCTCTGCAGACACCAAGATCAGTGACAAAAGAAGGTGGAGAAGGAGCTCCAGGTGTGGGACAGAGATTCCCTTGGAGACTGTGGTGAAGGCTATGGTGGTCCAAGGTGGGGCAGAGATCCACCTACAGCCCACAGAGAAGCCCATGCCAGAGCAGATGGATGCCCAAAGGAGGCTGTGACCATATCAGATGCCCACCCTGGAGCAGGCTCCTGTCAGGATCTGTGACCCTGTGAGAGAGAAGTCCACACTGGAGGAGGTTTGGTGGCAGGACTTGTGAGCCCATGGGGATCCACACTGAAGCAGCCTGCTCCTGAAGGACTGTGCCTTGTGGAAGGGACCCATGCTCTAGATGCTTGGGAAGAACTGCATGGGAAAGGCTCACACTGGAGAAATTGGTGAAGGACTGCCTCTCACGGGAGGGACCCCATGCTGGAGCAGGGGAAGAGTGTAAGGAGTTCTCCTCCTGAGGAGAAAGGAGCAGCAAAGAAAATGTGAGGGACTGGCCACAGTCTCCGTTCTCTATGCCCCTGTGCTGGGGGGAGGTGGTAGATAGAGAAAATGGGGAGTGAAGTTGAACTTGGGAAGAAGGGAAGGATGAGAAGATATTTTAAGATTTATTAAGGTTTTATTTTCTCATTACCCTACTGTGACTTGCTTGGTAATAAATTAAACTAATTTCCCTGAGTCAAGTCTGTTTTGCCTATGATGATAACTGGTGAGTGGTCTCTCTGTGTCCTTATCTCAATCCATGAACCTTTTGTTATATTCTTCCTCCCTTGTCCAGCTGAGGAGGAGAGTGATAGAGTGGGTGGGCACCTGGCATCTAGCCAGGGTCAACCCACTACAGTCTTGAGACACTAATTGTACAAGTAAGAGATCTACTTGATAGATTGCAAAGTGTGTTGGATTTTATCCCTGATTATGATAATAATTTGATTTGCTTCAACATAGCTATTAAATGGTTATAGAGAGGTTGATTGTAGTGTTATGAAGGATTTCACATTTAATGGTTTTATGACAGAGATTCAGAATATAAACAGGTTTCATAACTATTCTTAACTGACATATCTGAATATATACCCTTCCATCTCTACAATACTCAGCTTGCCATGGAAAATTTTGGCAGAATAGAAATTTCTTTGGTTTTCTAGCTCTTCTTATCACAACATGTTGCTGTATTGCCAGGACTATAACAATGAGGACATGGTTGCATAAACCACAGGAGACAAATGCCCAGAATAAAACACTATAATAAATGAAAAAAAGGTGTAGTGTGTTACGAACCTGATCCTGTTACATGATAGATCTCAGTCAGAAGATTTCATTCTGTAAATTTCAGAGAGGATTGGTCGCATGACATCTGCTAGGAAACGTGGATATTAATTCTGATTCTGCCTCTTTTACCAGTCACTCTACTAATCAGCAGCAAGACATGGTGCTGGTAACTTATAGTTCTGTGTAGCTTGAATATAGGAGTGTCTGCAGTGCTGCCAAGTCCCATTGCAAGTCCTCTGTTCATTCACTGTGCCTGCTAGAATAACGTTATGATACTGGACTTCCAAAGAATATATTAACTTCCTGATTCTCTATAGTAATACCATACAGCTGGTTCAAATAAACATTCCAAGCCAGTGCATTTTTCATCTTGAAAAAAATAGCAATCCCAAAGAAGTTTTGTATTTATTCAATGCTTACTGTCATTGCCTTTGACACCGAGAGCAAAATTAATAGTTAAAAAAAATGGAGTTACTCTCTAGGCCTTTGCATTGATTCTCTTTTGTTGTTCTTCATTTATTTTGTTGACCATTGCCGTCAAAAAGAGAGGAAAAACTGCTCATGGCATTAATTTTCTTGAGTTATTGCACTGTTCTGTCTCACTAAAACTTTATTGTGCTTTTTTTTTGTACTTTGAATAAAATGCAACTATTTTTATCTGAACCAGAATCCATTTAAACAATTCGAATTGCTCTTGACTTTATCTACCTATTGTGAAATTTCACTGACATTGATACAGAAATCAAGTAATTAATATATCTACATTATATTAATTACTTGATTTCTGTATCTGTTCCTTTAGTGATTCCATTGTCAGTTCATCTATTAAGGCTTTTATCAAAAAAAGCTGTTGAAACATGACTGAGAACCATAGGCAAAGTTGTCATGTAAATAATGGATATTTTGGCTGGATAAGGACTGTAGGTTTGGTCATATTTGATGACACAGATTTTGTAGTTTTATTGTTGTAGATACACTGGCTTTTGGCTTTAGAAACAGTACACATGAATAAATAGAGAAAGATTTTGCTCCAAATATTGTTCATCCACAACATACTAATTCCCACCAGAGAAAATGAAATGTGTCACAGCCTACAGATCTTTTATTTCTATTTCATACTGCCATTTATTAAGTAATTTCCTCAAGAGAATGCTTAGATGAGCCAGGTTTCTGAGTTGGTTTCTTGTAATCTAAGCTGTAATTATGGAAAAAGGTATGGATAGAATTATGGAAAATATTGTGCATGTCCATCCTTTTCTGAGTTTTGTTTTAATTCTTCAGGCTAATTATGAAGAAAAAATTTATATTCCAGTAAGTTGTGGAACAATCAGAGTTACTCATATGCATGTGATACCCAGTCTTTAGGAGTTTTCAAAACCTGGACATTAGTCTTGATCTCTCATCCAAATGGCAAAGATGTAAATGGGAATATGTCCCTGATTTCAGTGGGAGCAGGAGTAGGTGTTGGTTTTTCATTGTTATGCAATACATGAAGAAGGCAATTGTGTATGCGAGACTTACAGTGATGTCAGATCTACATTTTTATATGGTTTGTTACAGTCTGTGAATAACTGGACTGTATGGATATAAATCTGTCTTTGATTAAGATAGATTATTCTGGTGTCCTGTTATAAGATTATTTTACATTAACAGAGTTATCATTGACAAGTACAGAATCATTCTGATTTATAGTACTTTCTGAAAAATGTACACATCTGTGAAAAACGCCAACTTACGTCTGGAATTAAGGTTTAGATGCATGTTCTTTTTATTCTGCCTTTGCATAAAGAAAAAGTATTTGCCTGTTACTGGTTCACATAGTCAATGTAAATTTGCTTTTCTCAGACATCTTTACAAAATTTACAGATAAGATTTTATGACTGGAAGCAAGGGAGTATTGTAAAACTGCAGTATTAGACAAAGTACATAAGAACATTCTGAACCCCCCCAATGCTATATTAAGGTCACACACGTTTTAAATTAGGAACCTCTGTTCTCACTCATAAATGTCTCAAACTTTCAACTTCTGATCAGAAACTTTTGGTGGTTGAATATTGTAACAGTAGCCACTGGAATTAGTAGATACTGACTCTTGTGCCATATGACAGGCTGTATGAAACTGTTCATGACCCTGGCCAGTTTCATGTGACTGAAGCAAAGAAATTAAGGTTAGCCTGTCACTAGAGCTCCTGCAGACTGGAACTTTATAACGCAGGTAAAGGTGACTGGGTTTTGAGTTAGTCTATCAATACAAAATACACTTACATAAAGAATATTATTAGATTTAAATAAACTTCTTCCAATTCACATGACATCAATCATATTCATAAGCATGAAGAAGGCAAAACATAGCTTAGTCTCACTGTCTCCAAATGTGTGGCTGTTACCAGTGAATGCCTGAGCATTTCTCTTTTATGTTTTCAGCTCAGATTTTTAAAAATTATTTTTTGTATTGTTTCTTTGTTGTTTTTCTTTTGTTCTTACTATCTGCAAGACATGTTACATGACAAGCACTGAACATCGATTTGTGTGGAGCATTCTAGGAAATGGAGAGTTATAAATATGTATGTCTGATGATAATATGAAAGTCTGACAAAGATATTCCTGCCTGTGTTTTTTGGAATTGACAATACAAAGCTATGGTTTATTGAAATAATGATAAAAATAACATTCTAAAAATGTACTACTTACCAAAATATTCAAAAATAAAAAAACATTTTTAGTCCCAGATAGAAAAGCTCTTCTTTGAAATATTTGCAGGAAAATATTCCTGCATCTCCCTATCCCTCAAGATCCATTTTCTGCAAAGCTCTTTAAGTGTGAGAGAGGATAGAGTTTCGCAACAGTTTATTGCTAGATTTACAATGCTGGTGACAAAATCATTCCTAAAAAATGGGATAAACTTCTCTGAGGAATTGATCTCTGGTTGAGTTGATGGATTATATGGGCCAAACTATGCCTATGACTGCTCCTTACCCAGCAACACTGCTGAAAAAGCATGTGAGATCCACTCTGGTAAGAGAGAGCTTCTGGGAGCCCAGCACCCCGACCCTCTGGATAACCTCTCCAATGAAGCAAGAACATATCAGAGTCACACTTATACCTCTCCAGTGACACAAAAGCAGCAAGAACAGCCTCCCTAAAGGTGCCAGAAGCCAGCAATGTCAATACATTGGTCTGATTCTAGAAAGATTGACCCTTTTGCAATTATTCCTCACTTGTGTCGTTTGAAACAATCATTGTCAAGACTGCTGGTCAGCTCGTGGAAGGCTGATTGTTCAGCTGCATGCTTTGATTTTATTGATTAGATTTTATGAGGTTATCCACTGTCCCTTACATGGCACATTAGCTGAAATTGGCAGGACGTAAAACCGACATTTTGGATCTCATATATATATATATTATTTTAAATAATTTTCAGAAGACCATGGCAAAAGGCAAAAATAGGCTGAAATGGTTTGGTGCATTAAATTGGGTGAGATTTTTTTGTCCCTACTGACTACAATAAGATCATTGTGTCCCAGAGTCTTTATCATAGCACATAACTGATTTATGGAACCTTGCTACTGTGGGCAGCTGGATCTCACTGCCATTGATACTGGTGGCAAAATCCCCTTTTTGTTGTCTTTGTCAGAATCAGGACTGGGCTTCCCAGTGCCTGCAGCATAGAAATTGGGTGGCTCCTCAGAGTTGCTATGGGTGTACAGTGGTTTCTTACTCTTCCTTGTCTCAAAGAGCTTCATCAAGGTCTGCTCCACAGCACCGAAACAAACACAGCTCAGAGTGTGAGAAAAGCACACCAAAAATGTACAAATTCACTTCTGACATTTAAATCCCTTATAAAAGGTGGCAAGATTACAGCTATCAATTCCAGCATGTCTCTTGGGTTGGTCACTGCCTTTGAAGTGACCCTGGCCTTAGATCAGGGGAACTTGCTTTGCTTTACTCAGTGGTGGCCAGGTGAGATGGGTGGTGCTAGATGGAGAAGAATGGGAAGGAGCCCTGGTGCTGTGGCCTCCGTGTGAGTGGCCAAGGTGAGCTCTGGAGCTGGCTGAAGGACAAGCTCTCAGGATGGCCATCGTGGCCTGGTGGGTGGGTGCTGGTGGGCACTGCAGGCTGGCCAGGGTGCAGTTTGCCCAGGGGAGTCCCATGGTGGTGACCCTCAGGGTGTGTTCCCAGCAGGGACCAGCAGCTCCACGTGCAGGGGTCAGCCATGCAGACAACTCATCTGCACCTTTCTAATTAGCAAAGCACAGAAGTGTGAGGAACCCAAACCCTTTGCCTTCCCTCCAGTTTAGTGGTTCTATTTGAAAAACAATTACACCTAAGGCAAATCATATAAAATTAAAAGAAAGGGTACAGTGATATATCCTCAAATTTCATGACGGTAGGAAGTTATAAAATCCTCAGCCTTCCAGAATTCCTGTGGTTCAGTGCTTGGTCACAAGGGGAGTAAGTACAGTAATCCCGCACAGAAATAAATGTGACTGAATCCTGTTTGCTTTCAAATAATTGCATTTATTTACATCAGTTTAACCTCCATTTAAAATGTCATGTATATCTCAGCTAGATTAATGCATGTGAAAAAAATAGCCTCTGTGGGAAGTGTTTTGAGTAAGCAATTTGTTTTGCTTGTAATTAATGGATTCTTACCTAAAGTACAAGTTATAAATAAAAATAAACTAACAGCGAGTGGTAGTTTGCTGCTGTCATTCAAATAGTGGACAGTTGGGTAATTACAGACCATCAAAGAACTGCTGCACTGCTGATTATTATCTTTTAAGAATTTGCCAGCCTTTCATCGTTCAAAAGAAACTTGCATTGAAGTCTTTAAATATATGCTATTAATAAAATAAACCTATTAAGTGGTGTGATGGTTGGTATTTACAGCTCACACAGGGGAACAAGTCACCTTTCCTTTGTTGCTTTGTCTGATACAGAATACCACATCGTGAAATTGGCAACCAAATCTCATTTAGGCACGTGTATCCGTGTCAATACCAGGGGCTTCATTTGGCAAATGTGTAAAGAGCTTGGCTCAGATGAGCAGCTTTGGAGCAGAGTTGGACTGTACCTCTGGAGAAAGTTAGTCTAGTGTTTGTAAGGCGAGGTCCTGAAAATGTCAGAAAATCTATGTGTATGGAACTCATGTGCAAACCTTTGAACTGAAACCAAAAATCGTCAGTGAGGGAGATATAGCCATAGTTGCATCTGCTCTAAACTAGAAATGCATATAACTTCTGTCACATTTTATACATACACTTATGCTGTGTGTTGGTAAGAGTTCTTATTTTAAAATCCTCATGACTAATATCTTAATATGTATTTGCAGAATTCAATTTTCAAAACTAAGCTAGATGCTAGGCACAGAATTATTTTTCACAGTTGTGACTCTCCACTTATATCAAAATACATTTATATACATTTATATACAAAATACAATTATACATTTCCACAGCAATTTTAGTTAAAAGCTGGACTTAGGATGGAAATGATGTTATAGATATCCCTTTTCCTCATAGAGGTAAACCCATATTTAATACATCCAAGACTGTGATCCTCGTATTGACTAGAAGTAACATTTGAAGCATATTATTGAAAAATGTGTTGATGCACAGAGTGGTGCTGGAGACAGTGAACTTTGTGCAGGAGGAGGAGGGGACAGGCAGTGCAGAGCTGGCTGTGATAGGTCTCCATCAGAAGGGCTGCAGAGCTCTCGGAGCATGTCAGCATTCAGCACTGCTGTGCTCATCTGCCTGTGAGCCCTGCACAGGCAGCAGACTCCTTGTCTCCAGCAAGGAGGCATCCCCCACCTAAGCTGATCTATATGGTGTGTCTGCCTGTTTATCCCGTGTTTATATCAGAATAAAAGAGTCACTCCTGCATCTTTCATTCAGAATACTTGAGGGCTCATCTTCCATTCAGTAATAGAATCAAGAGATTGAATTACTCATCTCAGTAACCTTGCCAGGATAGGGATTGTAAACATCTGTAAACAGAACACTGAAATTATAAATAATATGAAACAAATGCTAAATATTGTACTCTTTGGTTGCTTTCATTTAGTCAGACTCTAATAATCATTAAAGCATGTAAAAAAATATTGAGATATATAGTTTATATGAAAGGTCAGTTGCAGTCCACTGTTATTTTTTAATTCATTGAATTGTTTTCAGCAGACATATCTCTGTGTAGCATAATCTCTTGCCCATTTTCAGCAAAACATACCTAAATTCATCATACATGAAAACAGAGCTGGAGGAAGAGGAAATGAACAATTTTCTAATTTATGCAATTTAAGAGAAATATGGGGGGGGGGTCTTTAATGACCATTAGCTGATGAAATACAAATTATCTGTACCTACCAAGCTGCAAAAGCCTGTTGAAGATGGCAGAAATGCTGCTTTTAAGGGCTTCTGCAGTCTTGTGAGATTAGTTTTGTTATAAATCTGCATGTGTATCATTGAACTGGATACTGTGATTTGTAAAAGAGGATACATACAATTTTTATCATTAATATTGTCATTCTTTTTGATGTGTTTTAGCTTGATGGTTTTGGCATAGTATTTTAACATGCTGTAAAAAATCCTGAGTTAAAAAATGAAAGAATTTTAGAAAATAATCTGTCTTAAGGTTGCTTGAGAATTTAATTGAGAGTGATTTTAGCATTACAATTTTGTTGATTATCTTAAAAAAAAAAGACTGAAAATTTTCAGATGCACTGACAGACTCATGCACACCTATGGGAGCTTTTTGAGTGTGGGGATTTGGGTTTTGTTTGTTTGTTTTTTCTTTTTTAATAAACTGCAAGAAAGGAAAATGGTTAAACCTCTGAGAATCTGGAAATGCCAATCACATGACTACATGAGGAAAGCAGCTGTTAAAGTTCTCTAAGTGTTAGCAGAATTTTCTAAAGCTAGCTAATGTGGTAGCGACAAGAGTAGGAAGGGCTATAAGACTTAGAAATATGCTGTACACAATCAGGTGTTCTTTATATTTTGTATTTACACATAGGTAGTTAGTTGTGGAAGCTGAACCAATGTACAGTATATTAGCAGAAAGTGTGGAAATACAGAAAAAGCTAATGGTCCTACAGTTGCAGCTTGGCTGTGTGGAAAACTGAAAATGCTGGATTGTGTTCTTTTGAAAAACTGTAACAAGTTGTAATGCTGAATCATTAGGAGTCTCTTCAGCAGCAACTGAGATGTGTTGCAGTGGATATTTGTTAATATACCATTTTTTCATGAAGTAGAATTTAAAATATTTGCAATAATGGCTTGGAGACAGTAAATAATTGCAAAACAAACCTGTGGAAATCTAGAAAGGTTTTTATGTAAGGAAAGAAAAGTGAGAAAGAAGGGGAAAGGAATCGTTTCAGACCTTTCAGGTCTAAATCTCATCATTTCACCTTCCCAGGAACCCTCTTTCAGGCCTAGAGGGCTCCTGGGAAGGTGAAATGATGAGATTTAATGTATTGTCTGATTATTCTTGGGCTTATTATTAGGGCCTTACGTCACAGCCTTGAGGGGAAGTAGGAGGACTTGGGTACTGTCAGAATTGCTGCTGTGCACAGGCTGTATTTCCTTTTCCTGGGAGGGTTATGCTGCATGTGAGGGACAGAGTTCTGCACAGCAGTAGAGATGTCTGAATGGAAGATCCCTTCCTCAAGGAGTGGCACATCTCACTAAATGTTCTGGTCACTTGGGCCAGGAGTATTTTGACCAAAAAGTATTAAACTTTGGAGATGTGACCTCTTCTGTTCTTTTTTTGTTAAATAGAGCACATGATTCTGTATTTAGGGGCAATTTTTCATCTTATTCCCACTTAGTGAATTGCATGCATGTGGAAAGGGAGAGAGAATTAGCTTGTGTATGCTTCTGAAATAACTGTTGGTATAGTCTAATATTAGTTATAATAAAGTCATTCTGAAGTTACTCATGGCAAGGACAATGGCAAAAAAAGGAAAGTGGTTCCTCATAACACTCTTGCTCTGTCTTACCTTCTGTGGACCACCTTAACTATATTAAATGTCGAAACAACAATCTTTGTACACTGTTTTCATACTTTTAGACATCTATCATGCTTTTATTTTACCTTTCATCTCCTTGGCAGATGATGCTATAGGGAATTAAGATAAAGTGCAATCATCTGTCCAGTTTCTTTCCTATAGCCATATTGTATATTATACTCTCAGACTCCACAGTGTTCTGCAGGAGATTATCCAAGAAATGATAAATCCTCAGTAGGAGCCATCAAAGCATCATTGCCAGTTTGTAGCCGCCAAGAAGACCCTCACATCTCTTTCACTGTCACTGCATTATTGATTAGCCTGTGAAATACTGAAGCTCTATTGATTGCAAATATTTAGGGATGAAAAGGGGAATATTGTCCTCGAAGGTATTTGCAGTCTTCTCTCCTCTGTTAGAGATCTTTCTTCCCTCGTATTTCTCTGTCTGTCTTCCTACCCTTATGTACAGGAGGCTGATGTGTTCATCCGAGGGCACTGGGAAGGTGGGCAAACATCTGCCTCGCCCTGCTGGGGCCAGCAACCACCAAAAACCTGAAAGAGGAAAACGAAGGACAGTGCTCACATAAAGACTGCTCGATTGCTTTTGCACACACAGGCAGTTTGACAGAAATTAGAGGAAGCAAAACCCATTTCCTGTTTGTCTATCTTTTCATTGATTTGTATTTAAATTGTCTTGGTGATCCAGGCTATGAGGTCTTACGCAGTCCTGCATAAGATAGCACATAACTGGCTGATATTCTAGTCCCATCAGACAAGAAAGCTGCTGAAATCCCAGTGCATTCTGTCTGGAAACCCATGGGTTTTCCTAATCCAGTTACAGAAACCCCGTGCAGACGAGCTAAAATACAGGACCTGAGAAAAATCTTAGCTTGTTGATCAATTCAGGTGAGAGCTGAAAAAGGACTTTGCAAATGCAGAGCAGTAAAATACACAACAGAACAATTTCCTGCAAATTCAGCAAGTTAGTTCTTGCTGTCTCCTGCTTAGGAGGGACATTGGCACATGCAGGTGGTTTCTGCCTGGCTAGTGTACAGTTAGTTCTTTGCCTGGTACTTGAGTTGAAATCATTAACATGTGTCTTGTGTGTTACCTGAATGAAAGGCGAGTTCATAGGTTATTACTGCCCATTTTTTCTCTTTGCTCCTGCACCTCCCTGTTTCGATTACAAATCCCCCTCCAGGCACAAAGCAAGCTGGACACCTACAGCGCAGCTAAAGAGTTATTTGCTCCCTAGGTGGACACTAATGAATGACTGCAGTGCTGCCCTGAGTGAGAGGGTCCCCACTATTAAAGTTTAATAGAAAGATCTGAGAAACTGGGGGCCAAGAAGAGGAGGAGGGGACAGGAGGTTGTGAGTAACTCTCCAAGTGCCTTCTCTCTTCCTTTGCTCTAGTGGAGATTATACCATCCTTTAGGACAGGAGCAACAGGACACAGGTCAGTTCCCTCTGTGTTCTCCTTTTGCCTTGATTCTTCCTGCAAGCTATTGAAATTGCAAAAATGTGGTGGTTTATTTCCACTGTAAAATCTGTGAAAGTAGCAGAAATATGGCCTGACTCAAAAATCATCTAATTCAGACTTACTTTCATTTTTCAGATTTTTTCCCCTTTTGTTTCCTTCACACTCTATGTTGTCCCCTTTTGTTTCTCCCTAATCTGTCTCTTTTTTCTTTATTCTCCCCACTGTAATCTTCCTCTACCTCATACTTTCCAGGACTTTGGATTAGGATAGGTATATTTAATTTGAGGGCTTAAAGGTGATTGATTTAGTGTTTCTAAAAACTCTTCTTTAAATATTCCAGCACCCCTGAATTCCTGCTCATGCTAAGTGATGATAAACTATCATAGAACAGTAGAAGTACATCACCCATTATTTCAACCAATGTAAATATAAACCTCCTCTGTCTTTCTCTCTCCCACTGAATTGGAGGACACTAACATCTTGTTTTAGTTTTGCTTTTAGTTTTTGATGCCCCATTATTATGAAACTTGTCCATGTCTGAGACATATAAAGAAAAGGGATTTGTTATAATGTATATATAGAGATGTATCCTTTAGTTTCTCTCTGCTGTGAATTACTAAGAATATTCTGAGTATCTCTCACATAGTATTTTTAAGGAACAAGACAAACCTCTTGTATACCATTCTTATTATAGTTTCAAGAAGGAGGGCTTTTTAGTGCGGGTACAGACCACCAACAGGTTTGGTATCCTGAGGTCCTACAGAATGTTGCTCATATTGCAAGGGACAGCTAGGGGACAGCAAGGGAAGAAACTTCCTTGCAACAGAGGTGTTTGAGAGGATTAGAATTCTGCTGGAGATAATGATAACCATAGGAATTCAAGTTTGGTTTCAGGATGGGGTATCATAACCTCCCTCCCTTTTGGCAATAGAGTTACAAGATCAGAAACCTTTATTGATATTTTGGTAGCTGAAAGTAAATGTAACTGGAGAAACTAAAATATATTGGTTCTTCCATGGTTTTTTGAGCCCTCTGTGCTATCTGTCACACAGACCTCTTCTAGAAGTCAATGCAAGAACACTTTGAACCTGTAAACACATCCTGAAAAGAGCACTGCTACTGGAATTTGATTTTTTATTTACTCTTTGAAAAGTGGTGTTGCCAATACAACCTGTCAGCGCAGGTTTCTTAAGCCTGCAGCCTGGCCAAATGTGTTGGAATCCTGTTTGGAAATATCTGGACTGGATCCACAAAACTTACCTGTGTTTTCCTTTCTCACTGCCTTTCCTTCAGACATTCTGGCTGAATTATAGCACTTAGGCAGATGGAGACCTGACTAGTGTGATGACCTGAGAAATAACTTAGAACTGGTATTTTCTGGTGAGACTACCAAGGAGATGTGTTTTCCTCAGCATTGCAAGGATAAAAACTTTGTGCTTTTCTCATTTCTTAACAAATTATGGGTTTGGATCTGCTCTAAAATTTGCCCCTTATTTTTTTTTCCCTGAAATTTAACCTGTTTATGAAAGTACTTTTATACCATCTTATTTACTTGAAGGCAACACATGCTTTCATATTACTCTGAATACAGCTGCTTTCCTGAACTGAGGACTATGCTGAGAACTTAAATGTGAATTCTGGACTTCAGAAAATGGTAAAACAGGTTGGTGCTTCTGAAAAGACTGGCTGGAAATTCCTGTGCTTTCATGTGTGTTATGTAGAAATAACATTCAGTTGCATAAGACT
Source organism: Trochalopteron elliotii (assembly GCA_024734555.1). Taxonomy (NCBI): domain Eukaryota; kingdom Metazoa; phylum Chordata; class Aves; order Passeriformes; family Leiothrichidae; genus Trochalopteron; species Trochalopteron elliotii. The sequence continues at coordinate 24,827 of JANPWX010019021.1, forward strand.
CACTCTTATTTTCACAGTATTCACTATTATTTTAAGAACTCCTAGGCATTCCTAGTATGTGCAGTTCAAAAAACCTGCAAGGACAGGAAAGTTCTCCCTTTCTCTATGATAATAAGAAGTGCTTGAGATAAATAAGTGCTATGTGGGAAGCATCATTATTACTCTTCCCATTTCTTATGCCAGTAAAATTTTTTTCTTTTCACTTTAGATTGTATATGGGGTTTTTTGATTGCTTTTTTTTTTTTTTTTTTTTTTTTTTAGTTTTGGTTATATTTGTGTATGTGCATGTAAACTATTGATCTGACTCCCACAATGATTGCACTCTTTTCAGTAGTCACTCAGAACAGATAGATTGCAAGGAATGGCAAAATGAAATTCCCCTTACAGTACGTCAGTTAAGATCTGAAGATCAATTCCGAATGCAACCCTCTCTATTTGGTTGGGGGTTTGGTTTTGTTTTGTTTGTTTTTGCCGTTGTTGTGGGGTTTGGGGTTTTGGTGGCTCTTTTCCACAATTGCAGACTGTATTTCAAATTACTAATAATAGCAATGGCTGTTCTAATTTTGTCACAAGTCACACTGAAACAACTTTTTGTCTCTCCTGAACTTAAGTGCAACTACATGTGTTGTGACCCAGAACCAGGCAGCCTGTGCCATTTCCTTTTGGTAAACATGGAGTTTGGGAGTATGGTTGACTTAGTTTACTCAAGTCTGCAGTTGGCAATAACCCAAGATTTCTGGATTTTCTCACCCTTTTCTCATCTTTCGTGTGACTTGTATCAGAAGAGAAGCCAGAGCTAAGCGAACCAGATAGCTCAGTAAAATACTATTGTTCAGTCTTGTTCTTTGCTTTTAGGGCAAGTTAATCAGATTTGGAGGGATGTCCTTTCAGTTACGACACTTTTCTGATTTTATTAACAGACCCAAGAATTGAAGTGTTTAGTTGATAAAATATAAGCCATCTTTGTATCTGGAAAGCAGCAAAATTTGTATATAAACAACTGAAAAAAGCATACAAATGCATTTTATTGGAAGAATAAAAGAACAGAAGGCTTGCAAGTCAAACAGGAGTCAAGAAAAAGCTGTCAATACCTGCTTCTTCCAACCTTTTGAATCCTTCTTTAGGAATAATGTTTTCCATGATTTGATGCTTGCAGCTCCATAAAGAAAAATCTTTTGTCATGGAAATCTTATTCTCTGACTGTAATAACTCTAATAGCAATGTTGAATTGCATTATCTGTCCATTTATCTTAATGTCCCCGTTCTTGTAAGGATTAGAATCGCATGTTTCTGAGGAAAACACAAAAAATCTTTGGATGGTAACCCAGAGATTTCTGTTACAAATAAGGAATCAGAAATGCATTTGGGCAGAAACTGAGTAGGTGTTACACAATTTTTTTGTGACTATGAATTTTTGTAGTTTGGGCTGAGTTGTAACTTGAGAGCTGACAGACAGCTCACCAAAAATGACACAGGATAATAAATGAAGTCGGTGCCTGTGCTTGTTGAGGAAAAATGGTCCTTTCCCATGTAAAAATTGTAGAAATAGAGTAATTCTGTGATAGAAGTGGAAAGATTCTGTTTTTTCTGCTATATCCTGTTGAATTGATTTTAGGAATTGTTCCAGGTGAAAAATTAGATTTATTTTTTCCTGAACAGCAGATGAATAGACGGTGTGTTTATCAATCTTGTAAACAACACCAGTTTTACCCTCTGTCCTGCAGTAACTTTCTCTGACATTTAAGAAGCAAAGACTATATCAGAGGAAGGTCACAGATATCGTAGCAATGAACATTTAAGCTAACAGATTTAAGAATAAGAAAATACATAAAGTATAAATTAGTTCACATTATACATTATTATGTTTTAATATATTAATATGTAATATATTGATATACATTTATGCTTTTATAAAAATCGAAACCACAATATGATTCATAATTAGCAAATGCAATAGTCATATTTAAATTATATACACTAGATATTGGAAATAACTAAACACCTCCAGATACAATTCACAAGAAACAGCATTTCAAGGAACAGAGCTGTCCAGAAATATAGAACAAAATCCTGATAAGAAAGGTAATTATTCTAAAGTAAAAGCTCTTTCTGGTTTCTGAATGCCTTAAACAGTACTTGGCCTCTTCCTTTCTACTTAAGATACAGTCAGACACCTTCTCCCAAGAGCAGGTAGTGCATCTTTTCCATTTGCAGAGCAGTGATAGATAATGTTGCCTGATGGTACGATGTCTCACTGGTTAGTGCTTCCACAGTCAGCCAAGTCATCCATGTACAGATCTTTTGCTGGTCTGTAGGCTTCAAGCTTGAAAGGATAATACTCACAGCTGTGTACGTTCTTTTTATTTTCTTTTTTACATTGTAAGACTTTAAATGACACACTCTGAGATTCAGTGAGGGAGACTGCTGAGAAGAAAGGTGCCAAGTGACTGTGTAGCCTCACCTACAGCACTCTTTTCACTGTCCCTGTGCATGGAGTAGGCAGCCTTGGATGTCTAACACCAGGTCAGACAGCTCAGAGTTAGAGCTTGTGTTCAATATCAGCATAGCAAAGATCCTTTTAAGATCTGGCCTCTAGACACAGAGTTTGAAAATAGCCTACGTTCATTAAAACTCATGTGAATATTCATGTGCATAAAGTAAAATATTTCAGGGCCCAAAATCCACACCCAATCTACAGGTCTGTGGATCTATGGGTTAGGCTTTTAGTCAGACTGAAATCTTGTTCATTCCACAAAATATCCATTGGCTTGTGCATAATAAAATCGCAGGACTCTTTGCTTGTCCTCCTACACAGAGCAGACAGAAGTGGTCCAGCCTGTGAACTGATTCTCCCAATCCTAAGAGTAGCAGATATCTGGATAGGAAAATATGCAGCAGCGGGCATGGTATCCCAAAAAGCAATCTTTAAAATAAGTATTTCAATTACTCTTCAGGGCTTGCCTTTCTTGTCTTTCTCTTCCAGGTTTTAAAATGTGTCAGTCAGTAAAGTACCAATAATACGCAATAAAAGAAAATTGAGTCATCCTGAGATAATGCTGGCATTTGTGTAGGTCTTTTCAAAGTATTGGAAAAACTGGAAAGGTTAAACTGTGGTCAGTAAATGATCAGTCTAAAGTTACTCACTGGGATGAGGAATGAAGTCAAACAGTGTTGATGAGCAAGGTATTGTGAAAATATGAGACTCTCTGGTTTCAGGAGTGAGCTGGGACTTCTTGGTCATGTATGGGTGGATACCAGGAGATAATCAGCACTGCTTGGAAAGCAGTCAGTGCCATGGCGTTGTGAGTGCCATGTGCCTGCTCGACACCGAAGGCAAAAAGTGGGCAAAAGAGCCATCAGGCAGAGCTTCAGGGAGACATAGGGACAACATGAAGCCGACGATAATTGTAAGAGTTCAAAGAGATTCAAACAGTGTCAGTCTGTGAAAGCAAAGGGGAAACAGTTGCTCAGGTTCAGATGAGAAACTTTGTACTAGCAGAACTGTAGGTATAGATTTACTGTAAGGTACTCTGGGAAGAAGATTTTGATAAAATAATAAATAGGAATGTTACCTTTTCTTCACGGCTGTTTCCAGTGCTTAGAACAGTAAATACACTTAAACTACACACACAGAGGACTGCTGCCTGTTTTAGACAGTCTAACTGTTCCCTGCAGTCACATAAAATTATCTTCTAAATATATTAATAGGACAAATTTGCCATGATATTTGGAAATTGTATTTTGGTTTGCATATGTAACTCATTAGTTAGCAGCATCCAAGAAGAAGACGTTTTAAGTCTGATTCATTAATTTATTTCCTAAAATAAAGAGCATTGATGCAAACAATGATTTTGGGTATGAGTGTTTTCCATTGGGTAGGAGAAGAAAAGCCGCCGTTTTCGCTGTTTCCTCAGTGGTTTTTTTGGTGTTTCGAGAGGTTCGCGGTTTAGGATTCCGGGCTTGGTGGGTCCGTGGTGGCCGCCGCCGGTGGCCGGGACAGGGGCGAGGAGGCGGCGGGGGCGCGGCGGGGGCGCGGTGTCGCAGCACTTGGGTAGCAGGTCGGCGGCGGGTGCTGCGGAGTCTCTGTGGCGCACCATTGCAGTTCCTGGCCACT